>CAODLS013314190.1:0-11083 GCA_948243855.1 Flueggea neowawraea | reverse complement strand
AATGACATGTCAATCCTAATGCCCAAGCTAAGTCATAGAGCCGGTGGTGGTGGCGGTGTGTAGGTAGTAGAAACGACATCATTGTTAGTGCAATGAGCGTCCTTCATCCAAGTCCACAGATCACTGACAAAGCCTTTTATTACCTCAACCGTTTCACTAAGTTTATCGACCTTGTTCTCAAGAGCTTTAAAGTCCTCAACACTTACCAAAGCCAGAGAGGAAGTAGCACCACTTGCCCCTTTTCTGACACTACGAGAGCCACCTAAAGTGTGATCAATAGGAGGAGGGACACGAGTTCGATCTATAGGATTAGTTAACACATCAGAGTCCAATCTCACATGTGGGGCAAAAATTCATCTTCAATTGGTCGTCTTGATCATTCTTGTATTTTCCAAATTGGTTTTGTTGAAAATCCAAGAATGTGGTACTTCTTGAGATTCAAACCTCGATAAATCAATACCTTGTGCTTGAAGAATCTTAGTGATGATAGTACTATAAGGAAAATTGTATTTCCTTTTGTGCGCCTCATAAGATTTCTTGAAGAATTATTTTCATTTGTACTTCATTCTTTTGATAATGAGAGCAGGAAAATTGATGTGATTATGCTTGATGATGTGCCAAAGAATTCCAGTGTCCAGCCCTAAAATATGATTTTAAGTGTCCTTCTTCGTTATAAGGCTTCGATTTACATCATAATGAATCATACGTAAATCTCCTGGTAAATTAGTTGCTTTAAGATCAATTCCTGAACCGACTTCAATGATTGCAATGGACCTTAAATATTCATAGGTTTTGTGCAACTGAAACTCTTCACCAAGAGCCGTTTGTTCATCCACATCCTCATCACTGTCTTCTATATTTTGTTCTACTTGAGATACTCCCGTTTTGTCACGACCCATTCCCGGGACCATGACCGGTGTACGAGGTGGACCGTCTATGATTTTATCTCGGCCCATCCCGCATAAGCCTTCCAGAGATTCAGAAATTCTACCCATCATTTAATTTCCAAAACATTTATTGGAAAAAACATTTTATAGATTAAAACAGTTTATATATATAACTCAATATATACAAATATAAACCAAACGTATACAAACCATATACTCTGGTAAAACCAAATAGAGTAAATATATCAAAGTATACGTACAACCCAACACCCCACAGTAATCTGATACGAAGCTCTACAAAATAAAATAAGCCCGAACAATAGGCATCACTAACCAAGATGTCTCCTCATGGGTGTCCAAGATGTGGAATAAATGCCAAAGCTAAAATTTGTGCACCTAGAAGATAGAATCATCCACAACAAAAAATAAAATGGGGGTGAATCCCAGTGAGGAATAACACTCCAGAACGCCTCATACGTGCCTCACAGAGTCTGTTTTGAAAACAGTTCACAAATACCACAAGCAGTATTCATAAGTATATATAAATATACACACTATATAATAATAGCCTTTTGAAAATCCATTTCGAAACCATTTGCAATATGCACCAAGGCGTATTAAAATCATTTAAGATTTTAAATCATTTATTTTCATGTCAAAACATATACAGGCGATAAGGGATTAAACAGGCGTGATATGGACACTGCCAGCTATCACGAAATATATGGACCAGCCATATCAACGGGGACTCACCTCCACCATAACAGATCATGTGCCGGATCAGGACAACATGGCTACCGACAATCCTGGTAGCTGGGCTTTATCAGACATTGGTATACCAAAGGCTACATACCTAGTAGTACATGTGTCCCCCTATCGAAAACCAAAACGTACTATCGTATAGTAAAAAAATCATATCATGCAATCCAACACTTTAAATCATATCAATGATATATAATACATATATACCATTTCAAATCCAAATTCGATTATTTCAAAAATAACCATTTTTTTATCTCAATCAATCCCTTAGATTAGTTATTTTCGGATACATATATCCAACACATCAAAAACAAATCAATAGAGTTCAAGAGACAGCCAATGTGTCTGAAGCTGCTACTCACTTACTTGGCAATCCAAGCCAAAGCACCAATCAAGTCCCACACGTCGGTGGCTGATCTCGCTGGCAAAGACAAAAAGTTGTACACATAGCACATCACAATATATCACAATGTGGTATTGTGGAAAATACTCAAATGCATGATATGTGTACATCTTTCAAGCCAAAAATCATGCTCCATTTGATCCCCAACAGAACCAAGCATGTCTCATTGACTCAAATCAACCTCTTGAACATGGATTCATCCTCCAAATCCACAAACAAAACTCAAAATCTTTCTAAATCCTAACTATGAATCTCAGACTTCCAAGACCCATGCTGAATGACTAGTCAAATCTCTTAATCCAACTCAAATCTATGAAGTTCTAACTCATATCTATCAAGATACATCAGAAACAACACCAGATTTGACAAGAAATTTAGTAATTCCCTTATCCCTAGTTGTAGAGAATCCCATTTAGTTCAAACAACAAATCCCATGATTGCCCTGATTATACTTCGAGCTACTAGTCTCAAACAACCATAATCGATCTCTCATTAACTCGTATTCCATCAGACATGGAAAGATCTGAACCAAACCCCAAGTTCGGTCTGAACCCTAGAATGCCCAAATGCAACACAAACTAAAGAAAAGAAGAGATTAATTGATGATTCTTACCTCTAGATCCATTATAGAAGCAAGGAGAATCAAAAAAAATCACAGAGAATAAAATAAGAAAATGCTCTGATGGTTGAGGCAAGTTATGACCGAAGAATTGGTAAGTAGGGGTATTTATAGGCTCACAGACTGATATGTTGCGTTTCATGCACAGTCACCCAGAAAAACACATCTACGTGCACAGTAGGGGTTTTGTGTATGTAGCACCGTGCTCTACCTGGGTAGCATCCCACACAATGTACTTAGACGGCAGATCTGAAGCCCCTCATTCAGATCCACTATCTACGTGCGTTCCACCCCCGCTGTATGCGTAGAAGGCCTCAGCGTGCTCACGGGTCACACCCAAAGGATGAACAACGTGCACAACAACCCATAGCACGTACATAGACCAAGCAAGACTCTCGATCGACTCATCCCCGTCTACGTGCAGAGTACTCAATACTGTGCACGTAGATAACCTCCAGTGTACGTTGCACTCAAAGCACATTCACGGTCAAGGTTCAGGCCTCTACTACGTGAATAGTACCCTGTACTAAGCACATAGATGACCTCCAACGTGAACAACACACGCAGCACAACCCTGAAACTCAAAGGTCAACATCCCAACTCGAAATCACTTCGGAATACTACAAGATTTCGTCTAAAATAAGCGGAATATTACATACTTCCCCCTCAGAAGTAATTCGTCCTCGAATTTCAAAACAAAAAAATCGAATCTAGAGTCACTCCAAATTCCCAAAATCTTCAGATTAAAATCTAGGCTCTCAGTCTCGCACTGTAGATAGTGTATACTCAACACTCAGTCTACGTATTAGTATGCAACATGATATGCAGAAATGCATATGAAATGTAAAAAATGCAGAAAACAAATAGGCATACTGACCTATGGATCAGCTGTATCGAATAGGTGATGGTATCTACGCCGCATCTCCTCCTCGGCCTCCCAAGTGGCCTTCTCAACGGAATGATGTCTCCATATCACTTTCACCGAAATAATCTCCTTGTTCCGCAACCTCTTAACTTGCCGATCAACAATCCTCACAGGTTCCTCATCGTAAGACAAATCGAATCAGATTTCTACAGACTGAGGTGCAATAACGTGAGATGAATCGGGACATACTTCCTCAGAAGTGCTATGTGGAACACTGGATGAACTGAAGCAAACCGAGGCGGTAACGCCAACTCATATGCCACAGCTCCAATTTGACCGATAATCTCAAACGGACCAATGCACCTCGGGCTCAACTTGCCATTGTTTTCAAATCTCATGACACCCTTCATCGGTGACACCTTGAGGAATACGGGATCCCCAATCCCAAACTCCAAATGTTTACGCTTCGAGTCAGCGTAACTATTCTGACAATTATGAACAATCTGGATCAATAAACTCCAATCGCTATAAAAACATATCCGAAACAGGCGGGATATTATAATACTAGTGGCATATTATTTCATTAATAAATTAAGGAATATTTAATTGGTTGTTCTTTTTGCTTCATTCTCTTTTTTAGATTATGGTCTTTTGCTAATATGTCAAAAGTATACTTGTGATGTATTTCTAATATGCTAACATTTTACAAATATATATAAGCTCACAAATAAGACCAATATATATAAATTCACAAATAATATCACAGTATTGATAAATAGAAATTCTATTCAATACATACAAATTAATGAATAATCTAATACTAATATTTTTAATATATACATCGAGCGTTACAAATTGAGTAGCACGTATATTAGTTAAATTAATATTATCAAAATCAGTTTATGCAGCTTGGCACTATAAATTTAAATGTTAAAAACAAGTTGTGTAATTTCCTCATAATGCTGATACAGCTTGGCAGGGGCCATCTTTCGCTTTCAGGGACCACATTTCGAATTCGCTTTCTTTTTGCTGGAGTTATTAATTATATAATCTGGAGTCCTCTTCATTACATTTTTCAGTCCTCTTCATTTAATAGACGCCCCCCCCCAAACATTCTTTGCACTCGCTGAATAATTATTGTGATGGATTTTTATTTGGACAAATTCAGTAGTGCGTTCACATGCTACACGTTTTAAGAAAAAACTCATAGGCAATTATTGATTTGCTTTTACTATTCAAAAAATAGCTGAGTTTATTTTATTAAACATTAACATTTACAGTGCTAAGGTCTGTTTGGGGTAATGTTTTCTCTAATTTCAAATTTTTAGAGTAGTTAGATAAATGAATTAAAAAAAATAGTAAAGGAGGGAGTCAATTTTTTTTTTGACTTATGAACGCCCAATTATTTCACTTCATCACTGAATGTCTATGAATCGTATATAGTTAAATGGCGATTATCCTTTAGGCCAGAAAAGAAAAAAAAAGTGCTATCACCCTTACACTACTTGCACTGACGAACGCAAAAAAAATTTTCAAGAGGGGCACTAGCTAGAACTCTTTGTATCTGAGATCCAAGATCGAGCAACCTATAGATAAAAGTTCAATTATAAAAATCAGATCGCAGAAAATTGGTAACAGAGCCATCCACATGCAATTAAAGGTTAACATATAAAGATTCAGATAAAATTTTTAAACATACCTTGCCCAAGGATACTCGAGCTCTTGGTAATAGATCTCTGTGATATGTAGCAAGTTTCGCTATAGCTGTGACGACAAAACATAGAAGCCTCGATTTGGATGATTTTCTAAAGTACTCGCGATCTGAGTTCAAAGCCGACTCCCTCAGGCCAAGACGACTATCAAGTAAAAGAAATACATGTCAATAAACAGATATCCTTGTAACCGAGAAAACTATGTGAGGACAAATAGAATGAGCTTTACAGCATGCCTAGATGAAATGTTTTCTTACAGAAGCAAATTCTAAACTCTCAAAAAGCTCACGAAAAGATGCACCACCCCCACCGTACTTCCCAATTGCCCAGCACAACTGCAACGCCAACTTCATCTGTAGAAAGTAAAACGAAAAGAGATGACTCAATCATATTGATATCAACTACCCAAAAAAAAAGACCACCATTTCCTCAGGATTGAGATTCATCAGGATTATTTGAAGACCCACCACTTGGTATTAGTGACATCTTATTTCGAATAATAAATTTGTCTATATTTCTAAACATAGATTATTCAATTTCAATTCAAACAAATTCAACAGTCAACAATTCAACATTATCAATCTATTATCTATATTCTATCAACTATTTCAACAATCAATAGCAAACAATATCAAATATTCAATTCAACCTATCAAATTTATTCAACATCAAATTCAAACCCTAACCTAAAAATCAATTAAAGTTAAACAAAGAAAATACAACTCAACAGAAAAACCGAGGTTGCCTACAGCAAGGAAATGGTAGACGGAGTTGGAATAGACGACGATGATGTGGATTGGGCATGCAGTGGCCGAAGTTGTCCTTTCCCTTTCTTTTTCCTTGCAAACTCGATGCTTCTCTCTTGCTCCTCTCCTCTGTTTCACACTGCTTTCCTTTCCCTATGTATGTATGTATGTATGTATGTATATTTTTGTGTGTGTATATATATGTATATTATGAAGACCCTTTATATATTTAATGACCTAGTTGTTCCATATTAACGGTTTCTTGCTTGTATTTTTGGATCTCCGAGAGAGAACTGTTTTATCAGTATAAGAGCATCTGTTATGGGGGCTCAACATGTGATATATGGAGCCTCCATGTCATCCACTCCTTATAGGGGAGTAGATGACTCTTTTATGTGTTTGTGCTACACTAGATGCATAAAGGCTTGGGTGGGGTCTATTGACAGTGGTCCTTTTTTAAAAAAAATATTACCGCAACGGTCAAGCAATGATTTTTTTTGGTCAACAATGCCCCTTTAATTTTTTTGGACTGTTGCTGAACGGTCCATTTCCTTTTTTTTGTCTTTTTTCAGTTATAAATATATACCATCTCCACTTCCTTTCTTATTTTATATACAGTTTCAATTACATTTTTTGCTCTTCTTTTATCAAACATACACAATCTCAATTATATTTCTCTCTCTTCTCTTATCAAATGAATCCAAATCATGATCAATTTTTTTTCCCAAAACTTTAATACAAACAATTCCTCAAATTCTCGAAACCATCAATATGCTTTTTTCTTACCTAATTTTCAAAATTCTCCAAGCCTACCACACCCATTATATTCGCAAAATTTTTCATATTCTCAAAATTCTGAAAATACACCCAATTTGTCATCATATCCCTTTTTTACTCAACTGAATTTTTTCAATCAAACTTTTGAAAATTTTAGCTATCCTTACTTTCCACCAATTTTTTCACATAGTCCACCATTAGATGTGGCATCTTGCACTTCCAATGCATTGAATCCATGTTCGTTGTCTGATTCTCAAACCCCCTCAATATCTATTCAACCACGAATTGAGAATTTTAATTTGGTTGAACCGCATAATGTAGATGTGGTCAAAAAGTGTCAATCGTGGACATCGGAGGACGATTGAATGCTCGTGAAAGCATGGAATACCATTTCAGCTGATAGTATTGCTGGAAACAGGCAAAGCAAAAATGCATTTTAAAAAAAGATTTGTGATTATTTCAACAAGTATAAAAAAATCTGGTCCTGAAAGAACAAGTACATCAGTCAAGCAACATTGGCTTTGAATGCTTCCACAAGTTAATGAATTTAACCAATTGTACAACAGCTTGTTAGGTGAGCATCATAGTAGTTGGAGCGACAACAAATAAAACAATATGCTTGTGAATTGTACTATCAAAGTCGAAAAAGAAAACATTTCACCCACGAGCATGTTCGGGTCATGGTGAAAGATGATCCAATGTGGCAACCGGTGATACCCATATTTAGGCCATCCAAAAGGGCAAAAAATAATGAAAGTGGTGCATATTCAAGTTCTTCTAATGCCGATACAAGTGTGGGAGTCGAGCTAGATGAAGTCAAAATGCGTCCAATCGGCCAAAGCAGCAAAGAAAAGGGAAAAGCAAAGTGTTTGAGAATTTTCAGTCTATGCTTTGGATAGCAAAAGAAACTTCAAATGAAAGAGAGAAATCAACACCAAGAATTTATAGTAGTTCGGCGAACCTTGTCTACATCCACTACCTAAGTCTACCACTTAGGTTTTCCACTATAACGATGATTGATTTCGACACAATCTAACAAAACCAATACAACGAGGTTGATTCTGGTTCAACACCTCCACAACCTACACAATATTGTTTTCCTTAATAATGTTGTTTTCTATAGGCTTACAACAAATCTTTCTCACACTCTCAAAGTGTATACAAAGTGTTGACAAATAATGAAGCTATATGCTAGAGTTGAATATATGAGTTTGATGCTTGGCCTTTTGATCTCTAGCTTGATTTGGTGTTCTTGATGTTTGAAATTGATTGGAGTTTTGGCACAAATATTTTTGATGTTGTTCAACACGTTTGGGCCTTCTTTTGGTGTATTTATAACATTCTTATGCCATATGAACGTTGCCATTACATGACGTACGTTGATCATGCTGCTAAACCAGATTGAGTAGGTTTCATATCCAAGCCGTACATTGTTCATGTCACACCTCCAAATAACGTACGTTGTCATTATATAACGTACGTTATATGTTCTCCCATGTCATCCAATAGCCTCTACTTGCAATTCACCTCTTTCTGACGTATGTTGAATACAATAACGTATGTTGTGTCCTACTGTGATGTACGTTATACTCATTGTAACGTGCATTAACTGCTTCAACAACTTGTTTTAGGATTTCGAACTTTCCAACATGTTTCTTTTCAAGTCAAACGTTTTGCTCATCACCAAAACATAAAAGGAATTTAATGTTGGTCACCCATGATCCAACAATCTCCCCATTTTTTATGATAACAAAACTTTGAAGATTTAAAACTCTACATCAATGACAACAACATTGATCAAGGATTCTATCCTTGTCATTTGGTTAGTCTCATGCAAATGAATGGCCAAAAATTTTCTACCCATTTTCAAATAAACACATAAGCATATTCAACAAAGATTGCACTATAGAAAGGTTGAGTGAAGGCATATAGAGAGTGTGAGGTGAGAGTGAAAGGCATAGAGAAAGAGAGAGACAGAAGAGAGAGGAAAAATGAGAAGAATTTAAAAAAAAAAGAATGTAAGGGTATATTGGTATTTTTGTATTTTTCGTTAAGAAAAATTGGCGACGTTAACAGCCAATGACTCAATAGAAACCTTTTGAAAACTTAGTGGTGTAATTGGAGATTACAAATTACCTCAAAGACGAAATAGTAATTCTCCCTAAATTAATTCAAACTCTAAATACAATAAAATATGAATGCATTTATCTAATTTGAAAACCATCAAGAGAATTGTTGCCTCTTTTCAAGCCACGTGATACGTAAAACATATCTAACAATTGCTCAAATAGGATGGGATATAGAATTTAAATTGGAATTATTATCTAAAATAAGAAATAAAACACATAATGTATTGACATGTGTTAGTTACTATGAAAGCCGTAATTTAAAATTAAAAAAAAAAAGTAAAGCTATCCAAAAAAAAATTACCCTACATTCTCGTGTTATAATAAATTTAATCATAAAAAACTATTTGTTATTTTGGTATTTTTGTTTCAAATATTTAATACTATAAACTTAATCAATATACAAACTCCATTAATATTTTGTACTGATAATTTGTGCTTAATCTTCTGTCTGAATTTAACACTCAAATTTGAATATTTATTATTATAAAGTTAATCAATATACAAATTTATTTAGCATCTTACACTGAGGAATAATACATCTTTCATTTTTTCACCATAAATTATTATTTTATTACTCAATTTTAAACATTTAATACTATAAATTTTATCAAAATACATTTTAGCAAAACATACAAATTTATTTAGTACTTTCCAATGATCAAGATACAAACTCATTTAGCATTTTCCAATGATAACTCTCTCCTTGATTTTGCGTAAATACAAACCCACTTACTACTCTCCACTAATAAATAACACTAAGTCTCCTAATTTTATATATTTGTTTTATAAAAAATGCAAATTTTGAAAATTCGTATAACATTATATTCTTACAATTACCATTCTTTGACCTTTTCATCCAATTTAAAAATAAATAAACATTCCAATAACATCAGGTCAATTGTTCCAAGAAATTAAATGAAAATACTCTTTTCTAATTGAATTGAATCAAATGTCATCCACTCCAAAAGCATTGAAGGTTCTGTTCCTCCACTTGAGCTTCTCTTATCAGACTTAAGTCCTAGGCATATAATCAGTACATTCAATCTCAAATTCAACATAGAAGCAACAAATACTCATCAATGCCATTGAAAACAACTTTTATGCACTAAATTTTACAAAAATGATTCAATATGGCTACACTATATTTATTATTATTCACAAATTCATGGACTATCTTCACATCCAAGATGCAAATTGTCCAACCAACAATCATCCAAAACAGGGCTTGAAGACTCGGCTTCAGTAGGCCATTCAGAACTAACATCTATTTCATCATACACAATAGGTTTACTTCTTCCATCTCTACTTTGGCAAATACCTTGTATCCAAAGATTGCAATGCACAAATACCAGATCATTGAATTTTTCCAGCTCAGCTTTGTTCCGAATTTTATTATGTACGCTGATGAATGTGCTCCAGTTCCATCTGCACCGGTGTAAACAACAAGGCTGGGTAAGAATCTTTATAGCGACTCTCTGCAGCGTAGGAATTTCATAGCCATAGCTAGCCCACCAATCACCTGCACATTCATGATGATCAATTCGATACAGTTGATGATACATGAGAATGTTAAATATGATGGTATTTCAGCACAGATGAAAGTTTATCTATCAACTCATCAGAGAATGATACATATGATATTGCACACAAAAAAGACTGATACATATGATAGATTGTAAATCACATCCGTAATAGCAAATACAGGTTCAAAATTTGAAGTGTATTCACTTTAAACACATTGTAATGCTACTAAATTTTGTCAACACTATCGTTAAGCAGTTTTGCAGAAAGTTGAATGATGATGACCACAAACTTTTCCATACCTGGGGAATTCAGCATCCTTCCCATGATTGCCAACTCTGTACCAAGAGCACCTTGTCCATTTATGTATATTGGATGTTCTTTAGTGATTTCGACTTTATCTTTTTCAGTGGTAGCCATCTTCATCATAGCATCTTGAAATCCATTCCTCATCCTAACATCAATCTTAAAATTCACGTTGTAAAAAATCGATGGATTAAGGAATGCAGCTGCAGCATGTAATGGTGAGTGAAGCTGTACGTTCCATCTTCTTTCTATTACATCCCATATCGGTGTATATTTTTCTTCAATTCCCTTGTAATATGTTTTGATTGCAATCTTCGCCCTCTCTATTCCCTCGTGTATATAGCCCATGGCAGGCA
>CAODLS013314021.1:0-24776 GCA_948243855.1 Flueggea neowawraea | reverse complement strand
CCAAACTATCAAACCTTAAATGTCCGTGAAGACTGTCATCAAAATCAAACTTGGGAAGGGCATAAGACTGCAAGACAGGAGGAAATTTGTTGCCCCCTTCACCAGCTATATGAAGATTCTGGCTCTGGAGATCATTGTCATCATAATCCATGGGTGTATGCCTGAACACAGAAATGAGGAAGAGAGAGGGAGGAAGAAAGAATCAATTTTTTTTTATCAGATCATGTGACACACAAACTATATATGGTTGCAGAATCTTCTTACCAAAAGTTCCTGCCACGTAAGAATATTATAACTGAAGAAAACAAAAATCTTCAAAATATCTTTCTTGAAAACAGATCTCAACAGAAGACTACCCATGGAAGTTTTTTCAAACATTAAATTATTGCAGGAAATTTTGATATTTGCAGATTGCTTTTATACGATATTGCTAATTGACTGTGCTTGAGCACGCGATATAAATACCAGAAATTTGGAAATTAGCTTTTGTAATTAATAGGATAATTTGATAATGTTAACAAGTTTGATTATAGGAGTGCAGCAAGATTGAAAACGGCATTAAATAGGTCACCAGCTTAATGATAATAAAAAATGCCAAGAATCTAAGCAATCTTAAGTGAAGAGTGTAACATTATAGATTGAGTGCTTCTTTCGATTATAAGAATTTTGAAAATTAAAAGAGCAAATTTCAGGACTTCATTTAGAGTATTTTAGTGAGAAAATATGCCAGCCACCTCCACCCACCAAAAATTTAGAAAAAAATTTGTATGGAGAAATTAGCAAAGAACAATCCCATTGGCAGTACAGCATTTTGACACCTTCAAGATTTGTAGACTACTAGATACTTTATGCAATTCACAGATAAGGCAAGGACAAGAAAGAAAATGTGAGCAACAAAATTAATAATAGACCCAACTTTCAAAAGATAATTTAGGTTCAGAAGAAAAATAATTTCAGTAATTTCTCTAGCCCAAGACAAAAACTATATACCCTGTGCATGCAAATAAATAAATAAATAAGACTGGACAAAGTTGCAAAAGTAAAAAACAGGAGGCCAGGATTACTATGCCAATCGTTTAACAAAGACTGGCAAAACACTTGGTCAGGTATGATATTAAATAAGCTCAAAGTAAGCAACAAGTAAATTGCACTTGAATAAAGTTCAATGTTCACCAAAAAACATTATACTTGCACCAGAGCTCAAAGACCCTTGCACCCAGAAACAAAAGAAAAACATGCCTTAGACACGCTTAAGGGTAACTACGGTCCAGATTATAGTATTAGCATAAATTCTACTGATAAAAATCAATTCCAAGCAGAAAAACTATTTGACCAAATAACCAACCAACAGAACTTCTCCTCGAACTTATAATTCCATCCTTATCTACTACAAATATAACTATCCAGTCCAAACCCTAGTTCAACCAATTAATTACTGATTTCAACATTAAATTCATCATTCGAAACAAAAATTTGCTTAAAAAATTCTCTCAACAAATAAAAAAAGCCTAAAAGATTACTATTAGCTTTCATGTGATCGTTATTGAAAAAAAGTAGGAAATGAACAGTACCAGAACAATTAAGTCTAGAGACGCTACCTCCCTCCATTCGGTGACGAAATCCTTGCCGTTTGAACCTCACCTCTTCCTTAATCGTATGTTCATCTGTATCTCCACCACAAAATAAACCCTAATTAACCAAACTCCCCTTCTTCTTTTCTTTACTCTTTAATTCAACTAACACGAAGCAAAAACCTAATTCAACTAAGCACTCTGTTGTACTCACCGGATACTGAATTCGCCGGTGGATCGAGCTAGGGTTCAGGTTAATCGAAGCACGCGAAGAAGACAAGTGAGTTTACTGACACCTTTTCTGTGTTCAATGCGAGAGAAAATTGGGTGATGTTGATCGATTTAAAAAAAAAAAGTGGGGTATACGTTGATGGTTGTGATCCCATGAGAGGTTTACACGTGGCATGTTTCCACACGTCAGATTGGTTTGATTGAGTGGAAGTTAGTCTCACTTGTCGGTTGTGAATGTAGTTTTTTTTCATCCGTTCGATTTGGGGAATTTGGCGGCTGATGTGTGGCTGTGAGGGAGGTAGGGTAACGGTAGTGACAACTTAGGTGAGAGTGTGGATTTTGTGAAATCTAAACGGGTATCTTTAACAGAGGACACGTGGCAGGAGAAAGTAAGGTTTTGGTCAGAGGAGTCGATGGCTCTTAAGGAGGATCGAAATTGGGCCGAACTAAGATGGATTGAACGTGAGCCGTCCGATTTGATTACTTTCTATTGTTTTGGATTATTTCGTTGTTTTTGCGTGGTTATTTCGTTGTCAACATGGGAAATGGTGGAAGCCTTCTCGGTTTTTGTATTCATTTACCACTTTTGGCATGAATAGATAAGGAGCAACCGGTAACTTCGCCTCTCTTGGATTTTCTTTTTATTTACAATTAATAAAGGAATGGTACTTATAAAAAAAAAAGGGAATGGACTAGAAAAAAAAAATTGAAATGGAGAACGAATGGTCGTCGCATCTACTGTATTGGTTAGTCGTTTTCTTAATTAGCTCCTCTCTAAATATTTATCAGATACGGCAACGGATCTCCTTACTTCATCAAAACCTTGGAGGTCGTCGGTAGATCTTTATCATGTTGGTCCGGTATATCTCCATCGCGTCGTGCCTCCAAAAGAGAAAAACTAGTGGTGGCACGAATAGAGAGATGCAGAGAGAGAGAGCAGTGGTGGCGAAGGAGGAGGAAGACAAGAAGTGATAGTGGCAAATGAGGAGGAGGTAATGGTGACGGCGAAGAAAGACAGAGAAATGAGAAGAAAATAATAAAAAAAAGAACACGAAGGTAATCGTATATTGGTGCTCACATTTTCGGTTAGGACAACACGATAGGATCCATTTTAAAACTTAAAGGTGTAATAAAAAAATACATCAAATCTTAAAAAAATTAATGTAATTTTTCTTTTAAAAATTATAAAAATACATTCATTTTATTTTGTTTGAATTTTTTTATCTGTTTTTTTTTTATTTTGTTTTATTTCTTATTTTAAATTTGTTTATATTCAGCTTTTGTTTTATTTTTATTCTATTTTCATTTGATTTTCAATTTTGTTTTTCAGAAATTAACTCTAAATTCGTTTGATTTCATACGAAATGGTTTCATATTGTTTTTATTTTTTTTTAATGTTTTTATTTTGTTTTCAATTTGATTTTTTTTAATAAAATCTCAATTATTTAGTGTCATTTTTTACATATAGCACGTTTTTTCAGCTGAAAACAAAATAAAACTAAAAATCAAACTAACAAGAAACAATACTTAATCAGTATACTTAATAAACAAAAAAAAACTACAAAGAAATGAATAATAATTGAATAAAAACTAAAAAATGTAGGTCATGCGTGTCTGAAACAAAATATTTAGTTTCATTTTTTACATATACCACACAATTTTTTAATTTAAAATGAAATTAACAAATAAATCAAAACTAATTAGCCAAAAAATAGTACATAACATAAATACGAAATGGTTTCATTTTGTTTTTATTCTGATTTTACAATGTTTTATTTTGTTTTCAATTTGATTCTTTTTTAATAAAATCTCAATTATTTAGTTTCATTTTTTACATATAGCATGTTTTTTCAGCTGAAAACAAAATAAAACTAAAAATCAAACCAACAAGAAAACAATACTTAATTAGTATACTTAATAAAAAGAAAAAACTACAGAAAAATAAATAACAATAGAATAAAAACTAGAAAATGTAGGTCCTGTGTGTCTGAAACAAAACATTTAGTTTCATTTTTTACATATACCAAACAATTATTCAAGTTAAAATTAAATTAACATAAAAATCAAAACTAATTAGCAAAAAAAAGTACATAATAAGTATCTTTATGAAAATTAGAATAAAAAAGAATATAAATAGAATAAAAATGCGTGCTTGCATGACTTAGGTTAGAGGACCATAAGTGCAAAATATGAAAACTTAGAGGATCGTACACGTAAATATGAGAAATAAAGCTGTAATTTGAAAATGGGGTACAGACGTGTAATGTCTATATTTTTTTTCCTAATACATAACTTAACCCTCAAACTTGTATGTGTTCTTCTTCTGTCACCCCAAACTTTTCGAGTGTACTTTAAATGTGTCAACTAAGGGTTTGTTTTTCCTAATCAAAAAAGTGTGTCTGGTATGCACGATGACTTAGCAAAACGATTGTACACGTGAAAAAATACAATGACATAGCAATAACACACATGCTAATTATGTTTGACACAACCTGCCCGAATTTTAACCCGTCCAAATCAGTAAAAACCCTAATTTCACTTTTGTTCCTGCCCAAACCATTTCACTTATATTCCTTTAAGATCTCTTACTTGTTATAGCAAAAAAAAACCTAAAACCCGTGTTTCACGTTCTTTCCACTCTCCCAAAGTCAGGGTTAGGTGCAACATTGAAGGCAAGACGATAACAAGTGTATAGAGTTTCGAAGAAGTAACAGAAAAAAGCTTTGGTGACAGAGGTTTGTGTTTCTCACTTCGGGTAAAAGTGGAACTGTCACAACTCAAAATTAGACCATCACCGGCGTACGAGACGAATCGTCTATGGGAGTCCGGCCCATCTCGCACAAGTCTCAGAGAACAGAATATTCATTTTAAACCATAATAAAACAAAATAGTTAAAATATTTTCTTATATAAAAATAATCCCTTATAAATAGTAAAACTTAAGTATACTAATATTTCAAATATATAAGAAAGTATTTATAAATATTAAAATAAATAATATATTCAAATACAAACATAACCCACATAAAATCTGGTGTGGAACAACTAATACAAAAGACGAGCTGATGGCTGAGCAAAAGAGCTCTCACCTCTGAATAGATAGCCTTACTGAATGTCAAATGGCTGCTACCAACAGATTTACCTGAAAAATATTAAAGAGAAGGAGGTGAGTAAACTCAATGAGAAAATGACACTCCAGATCGCTTTCGGGACATCACATAAACAATTTTGAAAACATTTCCAGAAAATAATACAAGCATTATATGATCAGATACTGATAATATACACTCGTATATATATACAAATAGAAATTCATAAATTAATTTTAAAATCATTCGCAAACAAAGTAGACAACAAACAGTCAACAGTTCGAGTCATTAATTCAAATATTTTGTTACCAAAATATTTACTGAGATTAAAATATTTAGAAACTTAATGAAATCATATTCAGATAAATAGAAGTTCAAATCCATAAAAATACTCAAAAGTCTTTGACAACACATTCACCTCAAGAGTAAATAACATACGATCAAGCGATACCATTTTTCAAATAATAATATATATATCGTATGTATATCAGGTCTGATAATGGGACTATAAACTGAAGCGGTTGTGCCACTAAATAACAAAATCTGTATAATAATAGATACTGAAGTGACTATGTCACTGAGATACATGTGTCTGGTCGGACATATGGCTACCGTATCACCCAGGTAACGAGGGCCTTCTCAGAGCAGTAGTATACCAAATGCTACATTTAACCCAGTAGCATAGGTGCCCCATATATATATATAAAATCCATACAGACAGACAGGTATATCAGAGTATAAATTCAAAAAACTATTACATATAACAGTTTAAGAAAATACTGAAAACCAATTATCACATAACTGGTTTAATTAACCAATCCGTAATATGATCTACAGAAAACATATATATATAAATATATGTTTAAAACCAGACAGAATACTTATTCAAAACAAAGCATTTATTTTGAAAACCAAATAATTTTCAAAGCAGAAAGTATTCTTAAATTTCAGATAGAATACTTATTACTGAAAACCAATTATAAATTTAATAAACAGAATACTAATTCCAAGAAAACATAATGATTTCCAAAGTTCCATAACAGAGATTTCACGTAGTCAGATTTTTATTATTTTTAGACTATTATTAATACCATATTACATACAAAGACTTGACATATAAAAAAGTATAGGGTTCAGAAGACACAGCCTATGTGTCTAAAACTGTCATCGCACTCACCTGGATGCTGAGCTAATAATCCAACCCACGATCCGCCGGTGAATGGTTGATCATTTCAGAAGCCAAACAAAGCTCTGAAATAGATATAGATCATAACAGACTTAGATATGGTAATTGTGGCAATACAGAGTATGTATGAATGTAGATGCAAATTCAAACCCCGCAAATGTCAAAAATCTTATTTCAATCAAATATCTCAAAATACACCAATTAATCTTCCATTTATTCAAAATCCTATTTTAGTCCCATAATTTGCAAAATTAACGAAGTTAGTCCCCCTAAACCAAAGCTTACTCGAGTGGGCAAAATGCTTACTCGAGTAATATATCCATTCGGCTTACTCAAGTAACAATAATGCTTACTCAAGTAAGACTTGCATCAGTGCTTACTCGAGTGAGCCAAGATGCTTACTCAAGTAAGACATCTTTCAGGCTGAAAATCACTTTAAACAACTCAGAATCTAATTTGATCAAAATTTCAATGTTTCCAACCATTCCAATCAAAGTAATATTATAGACCATTATACTGTTATCATTTATTAACAATCTTATTCCCAAAAATCATCGAATTTCACTCCAACAGTCTCAAAATAAACCAAAAACCATCCTTTTTTTATGTTCTTACTCAATTTCAATTATTTCAATTTCAAATCAAGCTTAATTCATTATCAACAACTCAAATCCATTTATTTCGTCCATAATCAATGTCTCAAAATCACCAAACATCCTTCAACAATAAATCCCTAGCATCATAATCAAGTTCTAAAGTCCCCAAATAAACTAGAAAACCAAATTAGAGAAGTGATATCACCTTGAATCCTTGAAGAAGTCGATAAAGAAGCAAAAAGAACGAAAGATTAATGTTTCTGGATTTCAAGAGAGAGCTCTGAGGTGAAAAATGATGAAGAACATCGGATAAATCAATTTTGTCAAAGCCACTAGCAGACACGCCGCTTGCCCAGAAACATAGCTTACTCGAGTAACAAGTATGCTTACTCGAATAAGACACTCTCTTCAGCACGAAATCAAACCTTCATTTAATCGAGAAATGACTCATCTTACTTGAGTAATCCAAGCCTTATTCCACTCGAGTTACATAACATATTACTCAAGTAATTCATGCTTCTGAAAGAAATAAAAATTTCACCTCTACTCGAGTGATCCCATCCATTACTCGAGTTATCAAAACTTCATATTACTCGAGTAACACTTCCTTTACTCGAGTAACCATGCATCTTTCCCAAAAAATCTTAGATTCACATGAGAATTCATTCAAAAATCGAGCGGGCCATCAGAGGAACAACTTACCATTATTGTTTATTATTTTGAGTTTGTCTTTTTGCATGCACATCTCATAATATTCCATTGTTTGGTCACGCTTTTTTGGCAGATATCACATGGCTCCAACTGTGGCCAATTATTTTTTCCACTACGACGAGAAATTGATGAAAGCGAAAGGAATGTGGCAAGATACATACACGATGAATCAGCTTTATTCAAAGACTTGGTTGTTAGTGATTGGTCATTCAAAGATTTAAGGAGCTTAATTTCTTTCTTAGGGTTTGATGGTGCTAAGTATTTGTATTACAAGAATAGAAGGACCAATTGAAATTGTGGGTGATTTGGTAGACATTAAGAGGGTAGGTTTAAGGAGTGGTGATGAGTTGAAAATATACGTTACGTATTTGGACCCTAATGACCCTAGAGGTGAGAAAACTAGAGCTGCAGTGCTTGTGGGTAGTGATATAAAGAGAAGAAATTGGGATGAAGTAGATGAAGTTTAAGTCAAATTTGAAGAGAGTGAGGGCAACAGTGAAGATGACAAGGATGAGTTATAACTTGGTGAATTTTCTAAAAGAGATGATGATCAAAGTGATGCGGATGAGGAAACTATTAGGGTGAGAGAGAGTTTGAGGAGTTATAGAAAACAGAGGTCAAAAAGAGAGAAAGAAGGTGTGGAGGAACATATTGAGTTAGGTGGGGTAGGTCTTGATATTGGGTTTGAAGAATTCTCACAGGCAAAGAATGATTACAAAGGTTTAGTGGGTGGTGATAAAAAGTACATATATAGTAAAGATGAAGGTTAATTTGGTTTTGAGTTAAGTGAGTTAGAAGACACTAAGGGTGATTTGCCAAAGAGGAAAAAAGAAGATAAAAGAGTGCACTATGAAGAGGAGTGTGAGAAACCATGTTGGGAAACTGGTATGATCTTTCCATTTGTAGCATAATTTAGAAAAGCAGTACGTAAATATGGAGTGTTGAGGAAAGTTGAGCTGTATTTTTTATTCCGATAAGATAAGAGTGAAATGCTGCAAAGGGTGTCCATTATTATTATATGCAGTATTAGATAAGAGGACACACAATTTTGTAATTAGGAATTATAGTGCACGACACATTTATGTCAGGAACGATAGAAACAAGCTTTGTAATTCCAACTTTGAGGCTGACTTTTTTAAGGATAGGATAATTGAAGATCCAAGAAATAAGACTTGGAAACTACAGAAATTGTGTAGGAAGAAGTTGAAAACTTATGTTGGTCGAATAGTTTATAGGATGGCTAGATGGAAGGTAAGAAGGGAGTTTTTGGGTGATTGGATAGAAGAATTGTTGACTCTGGTTTTGATGATGACATGTACAAAACATCCATGAAAGAAGTGAAGAAGTGCAGACCTTGTTATTTGTGGCAATAACACACGTATAGGTTGATCAACGCACGTTGCCTTATGCAAGACTAACTCCTATGCATGCAGACCGTGAGCAAAGCACGTAGATTTGAATAGCATTGGAGACTGAGCATCAAACTTTGTTCTAAATACATAAATATGGACATAACGTACGTAGTCGAGAAAGTGTTCAAAGGAGTTAAGTATTTGAGATGGCTCACGTGGAATTACCCGTCAACGAGCATAGAAGAACCAAGATGTGATCTTTGAAGAGTTGAGATCTACGCACGTAGATGAGCTTCAGATGTGGACAAATCTGATATAGTCGTTATGACGCTCCTTGAGATTTTAATTTAAATATTCTATGACATGTGTGTTGATCAAAGGTGCGATCTTGAAATGGTATTCGACAACGCACGTAGAAGAAGGAGCTAAGCAAGTAGATGTCTAAGCCAATGCACGTTGATAGAAGGCTAAGCACGTAGATGCTGATTCACACAAGGCAATGACCACTGGAGTTCAGACAAATCACGTAGACCTACAAGCAATGCACGTAGAACTCAGTTAGATCAAAGGACTACGCACGTAGAAGGCTGTGACGTCATTACTAGACATAATTTTCTATTCTTTCACAACATCTACGTTGAAGTTTTCAACGACTATTTTCTATCAAATGACTATAAATAGACATCTCAGATCATAAGAGAAACAAGAGAGACCTTTGACAAATTTGCTATTGACTTTTTCTTTCTTCTCTACATTTTTAGCCATTTGAGTTATTTTACTTGTAATCATAGTTTGGGTTGGTGTGGCTTGATTCTGTTATATCAATGGTTGAATTTGTAACAAGCAAGGTTTTTGTTTAGGGTTAGTTAGGTTTCCTTGTTAAGCCTTAAAAAACAAGAGTGGTTTGCTAGTTGAGCATCAGAAAACTAGTGGTTAGGTTTCTCTTATTTTGATTCCTTGGAAAAATAAGAGAGGTGAACGGTTTCCTAGTTGAGCCAGTAAAAACTAGAGGTTGTAACGATTTTGTTGTTGAGTCTGTAAAAATAAAAGGTGTAACGATTTCCCTTCACTTGCAAGTGAGGAGATAGTGCATTTAAATTCTTAAGTGGATCTCAAGGAGTGGACGTGGATCAATGAGGACTGAACCACTATAAATCTGGACTTTGTTTCCTTAACCCTTCATCTCTTTAATTTAGTTTTATATTAGTTGTGTTTTGGATTGAACTACTCTTTTGGTTTGCAAAGTATTGAAAAAGTTTTCAAAAAGATTTTAAAATTTTTAGTGGCAATCCAATTCATCCTTTCTTGGATTGTCGTATTAGGCTTACAAGAATTTCGTAGATTGTATGACTACAAGGATCAGATTATTAGGACTAATCTTGGATCAATTTGTGTGATTGAGGTTGATTCAGAATCAGAGCCTGGAAAACCATTATTCAAAAACTTTTATGCATGTTTCAAGGCTTTAAATGATGGTTTTCAAGAGGGTTGTAGGAAGTGTATTGGATTAGACAGTTGTTTCTTAAAGGGTTGTTATGAGAGACAACTTCTTGTTGTTGTTGCCAAAGACAGAAACGATCAAATGTTTCCTATGGCATGGGCTGTTGTAGATCACGAGCCAAAAGAGACTTGGAGCTGGTTCATTATGTTGTTGAAAGAATGCTTGTGCTTGTGTGACGATGATGGATTTTGCATGGTGACTCATATGTAGAAGGTTCGTAAAAATTTTACATAAGCAATTGACTGCAATCAATTTCAACGACAACCACAAGCAAAAAGGGGTAAAAAATATACACAAAATGCTTCCAGCTCTTCTTATTTCATACCTCTAAGACAGGCACAACAACCAGCTCCAACTCTTCCAAATCTAACTCAGACAAGTTCAAATGTTGTTGGATCTTCAGGAACACAAACTGTTCATTGGATGCTTAGTTTGTCGATTGGTTTATATGGCTGAATGATACTTATTTTTGATGTAATGACAAACTTCTCATCTTTTTTATTTGATCATGTATTTTGCTGATTTGATCAATGTTATAGTAGTTATTGATCAATGTTATATTACTTGTTGATTAATGTTAATAGAACTTTAGCTTTTATTAGATATTTTAACTCTACAAAATCATTGTATAAAAAAACAGATACACTTCTTCAAAATGTTTTTGTATGGGTTTTTTCTTTATAAGTGAGAATTGTCAAATTGTGTCATTAATTGAACTTTGATTTATTCAAACTAATTCAAATTCAAAACTTGATTTCCTAGTTGTAATCTTGATTTTCTACCTTATATTTGTGAAATAAAATGTATTTGAACGAAATCATCGAAGAACATTTTTGGTTTGGGTCTTCAAAACAAATAAAAAAGAAAATAAACCTGGGGCCAAAACGACGACTTAAAAAAATGTTGTTTTAGGCCCCATGTCTTCAAAAAGAGACTGAAGGTTGCAATAGAGAATAAGGCAATGGGTTGTAATAAAGGAGATGACGATGGATTGCAATAGAGGGGACACTAATGGATTGCAGCAGAGGAGAGGAGCAAGCTCAACAGTTGCAACAAACGAGAGTAGAAGAAAAGGCAAGGAAGAGGAGAAGGGAGGGAAAAGATGTATTGCAGCATAGGAGAGGAGCAAACTCGACAGTTGCAGTAGAAAAAAAAAAGAAGAAAAAGAAAGGGAGAGGACAAAAGGGAAGGAAAATAATTAAAGGATCTAAGAAAAAGATAGAACGTCAGTTTTGGATGTCATTGTTGCCATGTATTTATTGAGTTTAAAATGATTAACCAATTGTTTTTGGTTCAATAGATCATGAGTTGGGATTTTAATTTGGCTTGGTTTGATAAGTCCAGTTGTCTCTCTTTTTAATAGGTCATCAACATTTCAGCACAAAAAAAACACATTCCACTCATCTATCAGCGATTGATTACAAACTCTTTGCTAAGTCAACAAAACAGACCCTTAATTGACACCGTTAACGCAAGTTTAAGAGGTAAGTTGAATGCTCAAAAAGTTTGGGGCGACAGAAGAAGCACACGTGCAAGTTTAGGGGGTAAGTTATATAAGGCCAATTTTTTTTCTTCGTTCTCGTGGTAACTTCCCAAAATTATATCTCCATCGTCACCCAACAATAACTGAAATCAATATTTCCTTTTACATACACAGTCTCAATCGCGACAAAAATTTTCTCCCTCCTTTTTACAAGAATTTTTTTTAGAAAAATTATTTTTTGTCAAAATAAGTGACATTTTATAAAAACAAGAAGCTTTTTATTATTTTGTTCCACATTTTCCCTTCAATTAAATTGTTGGTGTACTTTAAATTCATAGTCAACAAGAAAATATGTGCCTCAATTAATAAGGTTAATACAATAAAATATCACTACAATTAATGTAGTGTAATCATCTTCATAATGTACTAGCTACAGACCCGCAAGATTTGCTAGTTTTTTTAATTTGTTTTTGATATGAAAAGACGAATAAGAAATCTATATACTATTAAAAAAATCTAAAAGAAGCACATTTAATTTAATTTAATTAATCATTACAAGTTCTTAAACACTTCTTTGTACACCACATTTTGAGTACTATTACATGTTTTGTCTTCGTTGTGACAAATAAAAATCTTTAATCCATTTTTTTCTAGTCAGCCTTCAAACAACAACATACATTTGACCATGACAAAAAATAGGACGAGGGAGATACAATTCGACATGTGAAAGTGATTGTCCCTAGCTTTAGTTAATTGTCATGGAAAAACAAACAACTAACAGGACTGTATTTGTTAAAATTTGAAAGGTAATTTGATATTTGAGCGAGTTAGAGGAAACCGAGAGATAAAAACCTTGTACCCAACATTGCAACGAGTAATTATTTCAGCTCCTATCACATGTTCTCTAAATGAGTTATGATCAATCAAATACCATTGCACAATCCAGCAATTTGATCAATATTACAGAGCAACATCACAGGTACCCCGATCTTCAGCGTTATTCTATTATTTGGTAACCCAAAAGAAGTAATAGTGTTCAAAAATTATGGAGTGTAAATATTTTCAACACTATCCGAATGTGCATCAACTATGCAAATGAAATCAGAACTCAGATAGATTACCTCTTCTTATGGCCATCCAGACAATATATATTCATTAACCTTGTTCACAAGTTGGTGAGAGAATAGCGCGCTTTTGCAAATATCTCCAATCTTGACCATTTTCCAACAAATTAGGATATATGCTATCAATAATTACTCTAGTAGAGTTTTCAACATCTTTAATGAGAAGATCATTTAGTATTTCAAAAGCAACTTCACTATCATTATCCCCACCAATTTTTTCATCTCTAATGTTTAAGATCCATTCTGAAAATAGTCTCAATTCTTGTTTGTCGGTGCTGGAACTACTGGTAAGTAGCCTCATGTTCTTTAATAATTTTAGCACTTTACGAAATCTCCACAAATAAGAGGAATTAAGAGAAGCTGAAACAATCTCTTGCCTGAGACTCTTGAAATAACTGACAGTATTTGTCTGAAATCACATCCAAAAAGCACAACCTTGCCACCAAACAGCATGTTCAAGCTGTTGTTGTTATGAAATCTTAGAATATCTTGAAGAGTCCTATCCAAGGCTTCAAAACAATGTTTGTGAACCATTAGTGCTTCATCCCATATAATAAGTTTGGCTTTACCAATCAACTCAGCTACCGGACTTCCTTGCTTGTTGGTGCTAGTGGAATCTTCATTTATAGCCAATGAAATACAAAACCTAGAGTGAGTTGCCCTACCACCTGGCATAAGAAGAGCAACTATACCATTTGAAGCAACTGTGAGCACAATTTCACCATCGGATCTCAGAGCAGATGATAGACATCTCCATATATAATTCTTTCCAATACTGTCATATACATTAACAAAAAACAAACCCTCACGACCATTGTGTATTGCTTCCATAATAGTTTCATATCCCATTCTTTGATCATTATTCAATGAGGACAACAAGCTTTCACATTCATCTGCTAAAGAAACTTTGTCATAGCAAAGTTCATCATTGATAAGTCGATTACTTCTTTCTTCCAACATAGCTAAATCAGGAAACGACAACGTAGGTAAATTCCTCAAACTCCCCCTGTCCTGTTCAAAATCTTCTCAATCTCAACCAACGCATAGTTTTTCAACTCCTCATCAATGATTTGTAGCTCTGACAGTATAGAAATACATGAAATTAAGAAAATGTTTGTGAATAACACAATCAATTATGCAATTAGTTTAATAACTTGATTAAAATAATATTAAATATTTGCAATAATATTTTTTAACATATGAATATAAATGTGTAAAAAATTAGAAGATATACTTAAAAAGCATGTTTGTGAACAACAGAATCAATCATACAATTATTTTAATAAATTTATTAAAATAATATTAAATATTTGCAATAAAATTTTTAACATATGAAAATAAATATAAAAAAATGAAAAGAGATGCAAAAAAAAAGTTAAAGATTTGGAAAATATATTTTCTTTACCTTGGTTATTGAGCACTTTTCACTGGTGATGAAGAATATCATCCAAAAGAAGATGCCACATTTGATCCCAAATAGCTTCAGGCTTAGTCATACTTGCAGGGAACAACAAAGTTGCAAACAAAGTCCGCAAATAATGTTCAAAGCCTCCTTCAACTATTGCATCAATGTATTGCTTATCATCATCCAATAACCCTACGGCAAAGCATGCATCTCTGAATGTTGGGTGAACTATGCTATTGACAATTCTGATTTCATCATAACTTGTTGGCTCCTTCACGAAATTTAACAAAAGCCTCAAATAGTATAATTCACCAAACTCCTGGATGGACATAAAAACTTCTACGAACACTCATTTCATACTGTCTTGGACATCATTTATTCTGCCAACACTCGATCTTTAATAAGAGCAGTCGTTTTATATATTGTTCTTAATTAGGTTCCAGATTAATTCAACAATTCAATTTTATGAGTCGAACGTTATGTATAAAGATAAAGAAAATCTTGAAGAATGACCCAATTGATTAGTTCATGACAACATTCTATCAATCAGTGAGCATTATGGTTCACCTTATGTACTAATAATAATGATTATGTTGTTCAACAAAAATTCTCAAGTCAACATATATGTCTCTCCAATCAAAATGTGCAATAATTATTTTTCTAACCACTATGGTTAATTAAAATGTATGAACCCAGATTTCAATTTGACTTCCCAATTCTAAGATGAGTATATATATTTTTTATCATTTTATGGGAGAGATCAATGACTGACCTTTTCCAACAAAATGTTGGAGAATTAGACTTACAAAGCATCTTCTCTGAGTTTTGCCTCCTCAGTTAAGCATTCCAGCATCACAGCTGCTTCATTCTTAACAACCATGATTTCCTTTGATAGGATTTCTGCTTTAATAGGCTTGCAGATATTTTCTATAACATCTCTTCATGTTTTCTTTTTCATTCATAGGATTTCTGTTTCTTAGTATTAAGCATTTTAAGTAAAGTTGAACATCTCTCATCTAATATGTTGCACTTGTTGTCCAGATAAGTAATTCAGTTATTATAACTATTAACCATATAATGATAATGGTATCGCTTTACATTGAAATTTAATTTATATTTTATACATATACATACTACTTTCTTTCCCCACATGGTTAATCGGAATTGACGTTTACTTTATTATTCAATAATGGCAGGAATTATAAATTTTGGTAAATTTCTAACTTGAAAATTGAATATAATAATTCATGGAATAACAAGATAGTACTTCAAATCTAAGCAAACTTAACATAAATCCGAAGTTTGTTCAAACCATTCAAACATTAGAAAACCAACCATCACCACAATGCAATGGTGTCCAATTATACCAAAACAAACCAAAACAGATTCTAAAATCGAACAAAGACACATCAAAAACTAACCAAAATTAAACCAAAAGAACTTGAAAAAAATATACTTCATGACATTTTATAACTAAATATTCAGACCTCTTCCTTCTCCACTTTTATCTTCTTCAATGGAATCTTGCTTGTTGAAAAATTACCATCCATACAACTTGCCTCTCCTACGCTTTCAAGATCAACAATCTGAACCAACTTTGAGCTAGTAGGTGTAACTTGATTGTCTAAATCTCTATTGATATCTCCAATAGCAGAATCCTTCAATAAACAATAGTTGATTAGCTTTCATATTATAAAGTGTGTACCAAAAAGTTTGAAAAAAAATAAAAATAAACCTGCAAATCTGGGTTGCATCGAGATTTTTGGAAAATGCTTCAATCAAGGAAAAATCGGAAGACATTTTGACGACAGTATAAGTTGAGAATTCTTCCTTTAAGTTATATTCCGAAACTTTAGCCTTGAAAATGTATTTGTTATTAACAAATACATTCAGTATATCAGGAAAACTTTTAATATCTCCATTCTACATATTAAAAAGATAAAACAAAAAATTAAAATGTATCATCATATGAATATGTCAAAAAAAAAGTGAAAACGAAAAATGTGTTTGTAAGGTTTAATCTTAATGAGTTTTGATCTAAGTTTTGAAGCATTTTTTCCAATTATCTTAGATACATTTTGTCAAACACAACAAATGAAGCATGTGATGTTTCATCCATGACACGAAATTGAACCTTGTAAGTAACTACAATAACATTGCAAAATTAAATTGCTATCATGATTATAAAAATATGTATATAAGTTACTACTAATTTTATTTAATTTTAATTAAAAGACATACCTCGAATTAACATACTTCACAAAGCCATCTTTCTCACACTAGTATTTGTTGTCTTTTTTATTCACTTTTCTCTTGCATTTAGGGCAAGCATTGTAGAACCAGTTGTACTTTATTTCAATGCAAAGTACAGTGGCCACAATAATGCAAACACATTCCTACAAGTATAAACAAATTGATTAGTAAAATAGTAAATCTAAATTAAATGAAGAGTCAAATTAAATTCATAGGTTTAAATACCTCTGTTGACTCATGAAGTCCATCCAATGTTTTGCTCAAACAAGTTGGAAAAACCTCCTCAATTGCCTATGTTTGGTTGTTGTTTGTAAAATTACTAGACCTAATTGATCTTTCTTGATCACCATTAAGACTATAAAAGAAGTTATTTATCATTAAGCTAAACAGAATATATTTGAATAATTATTTATTTTTATATTATAACAAATAAAAATATTGCATGAAATACACTTAGTTATTAATACCTTTGCTTAAATTCAACAATCTCAGGTAGCTCACCATTTAGCCACATTTTTAACCAAACATTCAATTAGATAGAGTTGCAACACCTTATAAAACACATTAATAAAACCATCTATACATACTGGTGGATTGATTTTATTTTCAATCCGCCAAGCAAAATAAAGTTCTAAGTTTACCTTTCCAAGTTTTGACTTTAGCATATTATAGTACAATTATAAGTGGAACACGAACTAAAGCAGAATGTGTTGTGATATCGAACGTAAACTCATCCCAAAGAGTCAAATTGATTGTGTTATGCCTATAAACATAAAGAAAACATAAAGTTAGGATAAATTAAAAGAAAATAGAACAAAATTAAATCAACAAATATACATTGCATATACTTACTGTCAGTCTGACACTTGAACGGAGATACATTTTCTCTCCTTCCCATTGGAATTGGTGACTTCAATTTCACTTCTCAATGATGTCTACAAAATATATAGAGAATGGTTGTACCAGTTACTAAAAAAATTGCAGAATTTAAATTAAAATAAACATAACAACTAATCTTACCTATTAGAAATGTGTTGTCAAGATTTTGAGATAAAATATCTTCAAGGGAAACGAAATTGAATGTCACAACCATGACCAACATTGCATATAAACGAGCGTGGATCACATCTGATATGCATAGTACGTGCATTGATCTGACATTGCATACATCATAGTCTCATTTGTCAATGTGGTTTGAGAATATTTTAGAAAAGGTTACGAGAGTTATTAGGGTTTATCGATAGGAGAATCAGGGTTCAAAAGTGAAACAATTATGAAAGAGGGGTAAATAGGTGATTTCGTAAACATACCAAGATAGTTGTATAAATAAGTTTAATTTGGTTCCTGCAGTTTTAGGCCTAGTTAGGTGTCAAAAATAGAAGAAAAGGAATTGATAGGAAGAAGAAACATAGTGGTTTCTAACTGGATCCCCTAAGTACATCGCCACCTCGTGCTTGAGTTAAACTTGATAAAATCAGAAGTTAAGCAAGTAGGACACATTTTTTTCGTGCTCAGGTCATAAAATTGATAGAAAACAGACGGAAACAAGGATATAAAAGAGAATAAGAACAAATTTGGTTAGGAAATTCGATAAGAAAGTTAGAAATCGTCAATTTTTCATCTACTCCATCTTAGGAGCAAAGTCAGTGATTTCCTCCATTATTATTTGTTTAATATTCATTATAATATGCATTTATATGTCTGAATTTCAAATAAATAGGTTAGAGCATGAATTGCGAATAAACTCATATGAATTGGAATATGGGTCTATTTGCGTCTAGATTTTAGTCTGTATCGCAACCTTGTTTTGACACATTTAGAGACGGATGTAGTCAAAGTGCAAAACATGAAAGTTGTTTATTTGTGTGTCTAGTATATGTTTGTAAATTTTTATATGCAATGTATTAGTATAATGGACTGTGGATACGAATAAATACAAATAGGTCTATTCTAGCGAAAGCAGTAGTTCAATATTGTGCATAGACCTCATTTGAAAGGCATAGAGTCTGATTTAGGTACAAGTGAACCCTTATATTTTTTATATATTTGGTTTAAATTTGAGAATAAAATGAGTTTGTTTGGTCATCGACGGGAGAGGAAAATGCAAACTGGACAAAAGCGTAAATATGCTTAATTTGCATTCCATCCACTATCGTTGAATATTAGACACCTAGAACAGTGGTCTAAACCATATGAGAGTGTCTTAATTCATACCAAATTGCATGTATATATACACATTATACGTGTCCACATCGAAACATGCATCATTCGAGCATCGCTTGCATACGCTGGTACATACGCATTCTTTATTGAAAGAAAATTGTGTGATTATATTTATTAGATGATAAGGGCTATGGAGAGGCTCCAAAGGCAAGCTAGGAGACTGAAATTTGCTTTGTCTTGTGAGTGAACTCATTACATGCTTTACGTGATATATTTGTATAGTGTCTGATATATATTGCAATTACTATGAGCTGAAATGAGATGTGTGAAATTATTGGCATTGGTTATTATTAATGATCTGATTATGGGTTATTGATGAATTCTCATATGATAGGCACTCGAATATTGATGATGATATGCTGGACACAATGTATATGAGTTATTGGAAATGTTATTGAGATACGTTGTGTATATATGTGTTGCATCTGATTTCATGTGACTTTAAAGGAATGATATGGCCAATGTGCTTAGGTATATCCAATCCTATTGGAAATATTGGTTATATGAGAAATTAAATGGAATTAAGTGCTATACACTATTAAAACTCGTAAGAGCCACCTCTAAATTTCATTATACTATATTTATTTGATTTATTTGATCATACCTACAGGTCAATTCTATCAGATATTGGCAAGACCTTCGGGTCAATTCTATTAGTATTGAAAAGATCCTTGAGATCTGTTATATTGGAAACCCGGGAAATACTTGACATATTAGGCCATTACAAAATGAAACGGACTTGCATTGCATACTTATTGTATTTGGTTTATTTGTTATCTATTGGATTGCTTGTATATATTGTATATTTACATAATCTTTGATATATGTTGGGTTACTCATTGAATTGCGACTCATATAAAGCGCAAAAATTTTTCCAAGTACTAGCAGGTTAGCTTTTGAGCCGATTTCCATGCTTGTAGATACAGCGACGCAACAGAGGTCGAAATGTTGCGATCACTCTCTCTCTCTCTCTCCTTACCTCATGTGCATATAGAATTTTAGGATGAGATCTTCATGGGTCATCACGTAGCACTTTTGTTTACCAAATTTGGCTTGTACTATATGAGAGATTTTATGTTTACAAGTTTAGTTTTATTTGCGAATATCTTGTTATGACTCTTTTGTTAGTTTTATCTTGAAGTACAGGTTGTAATTTCATTTGTACATATGTAGGTATTGTTATATACTATGAATCAAATGAATATGTGTATTTGTTATATGCATTATATGAATACGTGTTATTGGAGTATGGGCGTTACACTGAATATCATATTTTTAATTGGAGAGCATCAAGTTCCTTTAAGCAGGTTGAGTAGAGGAAATTAATTTTGAAAGGGTGCTTCGTAGTCTTGTATTCTCCACCACTTTGTGCTACCACAAAATTATGCATTATGTAGCTTTTGCCTTCTTTCAACTCATTCATATACTTTAACAGCAAGGAATGCTTCACCACTGCTTGAATGGTTATGTCCTGAGAAATGTAAGGCTATAAAATTTGGCTTTACACTAAATAATACTAACACTTAAATACTGTATGTAAAAATTTTTACCTTCTCATCTAACAACACCATCTCAATTCACTTGTATTAATTTTTTTTATTATACATATGAACTTTCCAAAGGCGAATTACCCTCACTTTGATTCTTCATGTCTCATTTTCAGGGTTAACATCACTAAGAAAGTCTATCTTCTTGCCATCTAACAAAAGAATCACATACAATAAAAAAAATAAGAATGCAATATAGGTACTTATAAATAAAAATCAAAATAATTAATTTACAAACATTTTTAAATTGGATCAATGCTCCAAACATATATAAACAAAAGTTTAATTATGTTAAAAATGTCAAAAATCCAAACTAAAATATATCATACAGCTTTAGTGTAGAAGTACTTACTTAGAATGATATGAAATAGGAGTCAAGATTCTTTTAGAGTAAAAAACTTCAAGAGAGCACATATGCATTCGTCTAACTGATGTTATATACATAGTAGTTAAAAGTGTACAACTAAATAATCAAATATTAATAATGCAGTTAAAATGTTTAAAGTTAGCACGACTATACATACAAACTTTTAAGGTTTCTACATATTCTTGTTGGGAATGATGGAAGTGAGTTAATGATGCAATAAATATCAGAGAGTAATCTATATAACAAAGACATTTCGTAAAAATCAGTAAAATCAATGCAATGCTAATAGGTTAACATGCAGAGAAATAGCAATTAAATCTTATTGGAATTTAAAACAATAGCAATTAATACTTAAGTCGAATTTGACTCATACCACAAACGTAAACAACAACAGTAAATTCAAAATAGCAAAAAAACCAATTAAGAACACATATAACTAATTTAAAAGAAAAACTATTTTGAAGCAACAGGAATCAAAATAAAAAAAAATAGAGAGAGTAAATTCAAAAAAAAAAACAAAAACCAATTCAGAGCATGTATAACAACATTAAGAAATCGACTGTAAAATTAAATCATAAAAAAAAAATTGAAATCAATCCCCTTCCGATATCGGTTCATATCAGTGAATGCAATGATGGTCTAGCAACTTCTGACTGCCAAAAACATGTCAAAATTTGGAAATCAATCACATGTTCAATTAAAAACATGCAAACATAATTAAAATGACTATTTTTTAACAATTAAATCAGTAATTATCGGTGAAGATGAGGAGAAAGGGAGGGAACATGATTAAAGGATCGAAGAAAAAGATAGAATGCCGGTTTTGGATGTCATTGTTGCCCTGTATTTATTGAGTTTAAAATGATTAACCAATTGGTTTTGGTTCAATAGATCATGAGTTGGGTTTTTAATTTGGCTTAGTTTGATTAGTCCAATTGCCTCTCCTTTTTAGCAGGTAATTGACATTTTAGCACAAAAAAAAATCACATTTCACGCGCCTATCAGCAATTGATTACAAACTCTTTGATAGGTCAGCAAAATAGACCCTTAATTGAAACCGTTAAAACAAGTTCAGGAAATAAGTTGAACAATCGAAAAATTTAAGGTGATAAAAAAAGAACATGTGCAAGTTTAGAGCGTAAGTTATGTATTAGACCTTTTTTTTTCTTCGTCTGCATGGTAACTTCCCAAAATTATATCTCCATCTTTACCCAACAATAACTGAAAGTCTCGCGACAAAAATTTTACTCCCTATTTTTTACAAAAAAATGTTAGAAAAATTATTTTTTGTCAAAGTGACATTTTATAAAAACAAGAAATTTTTTATTATTTTGTTCTATATTTGCCCTTCGATTAAATTGTTGGTGTACTTTAAATTCATTCTCAACAATAAAATATGTGTCTCAATTAATAAAGTTAATATAGTAAATATCATTACAATTAATGTAGTATAATTATTTTCTTAATATATGTACAAAAACTTTAAAAAGCTTTTTTTGTGGAAAGGAAGGAGTAATTTATTAAAAAAATTAATTTATTAGAAAAGTGTCAATGCCTAATAAAGCTCAGGAATTTCACATCTACTCATACTAGATCACTACATTAGATGACAGTAATGGCAAACAAATACTCTTTTCTTTTTTGGCCCAGAAGCAAACAAGTAGCCTTTCTCTAGAAAGGATGCCAATTTTTACAATGCTGTCAATCAAAATATACAGCCATACAAGGCAGAGTTGCCACTGACTTGTGAAACTATGTTGATACACTCACTAGGTCAAACAGCCCTGTCCTTGTGTTACAATATTTGCACTAGACGTAGCAAGTCTTGATTCTTACACTAAAAATGGCATCTCAATGACCAAAGATCATATGTATAACAAATTTGAACCTCGCATCTAGGCGTTACCAGATGTTTCAGTGGCAAATAATGGATATCTTCTTCAAGCAGTCAGTCAAAAAAAGCGTTCATACCTGCCATGGTTTATTCTGTCAACTCCTTAGAGAGCACATACTGAAACTTCGAATTGTAAGGTAACCACTCAACAATCTGCGAACCCTTCTTGTTTGATTTACTGTCAATGCATTTCTGTATTGAATCATGGAGTTTATTATCGACATTCTCGGTTACCCACTTGAGAAGATCATTTGAGCTGATAGACGCTTCTTTGGCAAACCGTTCAAGCACCTTAGGCAAAAACACTTTTCGCGACTTCTTGACAACTACGTGTGCTTGAAGAAACTCTCTTTTTGCAACTTCCAGTTCTTCTTCAATATTTTCTGCTGTATAGACTTTTAGCTACAAATAAAAAACAGTCAAGGTCTGTATTACTTGTTGCAGATAAGGTGAGATTTTATGCCACACTAGAGAAAACAGGAAATGAATTAAATGACGTAGAACAATCACTGAGCCGCTAAATCATATTACAAACCTCAAACTTCGTTAATTGCGAACAGACACACTGGAGAATTCAAGTTTGTGTCAATAGAATTAGAAGTATTAGATATATTTCAAAATACTCCAACTATTGAACTTTGTCAGCATTTCAACTTGAGGCAGTCTTCAAGAGATACAGTACGATAAAATTTGAAATTCCAATGCAAAATGGTACAGTAGAAAAAAACTGCAGAAAAATATAATACGTGGGTGGGAACATTATCTGATATGAGACAGAAAAGCAAGTACATGAAAAATCAAGGAAAAGAAATTTTGACAGCAATTTTCAAGTGGCATGCCAACACGACCTCAACATTATACAATTTTGATACCTGAGGCTAGAAATTCATTTCATTGCTCCTATAATAATCACACGCAGACAACTGTTATTCAATAATAGCAATTCAAACCTAATCATGCTGAAGAAATAGTCACAGAAGCAGGTAATTACCACAGGATCGGAAAAAGATCCAGTGCAAAGCGCGAAGCAGGCCAGGGGTTGGGGATTTGAAAGACCAAATTTGGAACTAATAAGTTGCTTCTCTTCGCTTGATCTTTTTCGCATTGCAGTTGAAAGGATGGTCTCAAGGCACTGCAATTTGATAAAAGATGGAAGACATGTTTATGAAACAACATAATTAATGTCATTTCTTATGTCAAAAGAAAATAAGTCCAAAAAATACAGATTCAAAATGCAACACTACATTAGTGATGAAAGAAAGAATATTGTCCAGATGAACAATCGGGTAAAGATCTCAGCGATGAACTTGCACAAGCAATTAAAGGTAATCTAGCATGGCAAGACATTGATCTTTAGGTAATCAACTAAATCATTGAACCAGAAATTAGAAATGCAATTTTGGGATGTTCGCAAGGAGAATAGGGGAAAAGAACAATATATATACACTTCCAACAATAAAAATTTAGTCCAGAATCACTATTTATTCAACACAAGAAAAACCAAGACCAACAGCAAATGAGCTTATGATAGTTGGATTTGTAAATAGATTTTGTCAAAATTATCAAAATCAGCTATAATTCTGTCCTCTGGAATCATACCCTTCCAATCCGAGGCGTGCGGAAACAAAATATTGACTGCTCCAAAGCATTTGCACTAATAAAATGACCATCAATTTTGTAAGCAGCCTGCACTACATAGAAAAGCAAATCATTTAGAAAGAATGGGAATTAAATGAGAAAAAGGAAATATGAGACGAGACAGCAAAGCCAACAATCCCATATAAATAATTTTTTAGCATGTCATGTATTTTGAAATTTGGTCAAGTAACAACTTCTAACTTCAGAAGTTGTAGAATAATTAAACACACATTGAGGATTCATTCCAATGGAGAGGATCTATCAGGGATAATTTAAACAAGACTATTTATGTAAGAAATAATTATGAACATTTCTGCTCTTAGTGGTTATCATCCGGATGGATCACCAAAGAATGTTCACGAAAAAAATGTGTATAACAGTAGCAAGACTTTCTGCACACAAGACCACTGACATATATAAGGAAGTGCAATACCTTATGGAACAATGCCAACCTTCTGAGAGAGCTGTGAGGAATTCCAAATGCTAAATATGCCTGTAAAAAAATCATTTCAAATAAATAAACTAGCTTTATTATTATTTGGAAAACATGAAAGAAATAACAATGATATGGAAACATGGCTGGTCATGAACTTTTACATGCATAAC
>CAODLS013313818.1:0-26654 GCA_948243855.1 Flueggea neowawraea | reverse complement strand
AAATTTTTTATTTGATGTATCAAGGGTGGGATTTTTTATGCTCAGGCCTAACAGTGAAATGAGCCAGGTTCATATGAAGAGTTAATTATATTAAGCGTCTCAAATAAAATATTAAATTTAATAAATAAACAAATACAATTTCAATTTTAACAAATAAAAATATGCACAAAATTATTTTTTAAAAAATATCAAATAGAGACTTTTGGAGACTATAAATCTGACATTTTTTAGAGAAGTTTGAAACGTATTTTTATTTCTCAAAATTTGTTTAGGTTGGGTCTAAAAATCAATTTGTATTTCATTTTAGTATAATTGTGTGATTTTCCCTCATATGAAAGCTTAAGTAAATTGTTGGCCCACTTGGTGAAGAAATGATTTGGATAAAGTTAGGTAGATTAATTTTACCGACGGTCACCCTAAATTGAAAAATATAATATTCGTTCGAAAAAAAATTGAAAAATATTGCAGCATGGTCACTATACTCACGTTTGTTGTAGAAAATTCACCGAAAATTGAATTTAATTCCCAGATGGTCACTATGGCTGGTTTTTAGAAATCTCGGGGTCGAAAAATTGACTAGGCATGCCACGTCCCTGGAAAATGCCACATGGATGCATACCCATTTAGTTGAACCAAAATCGAACAGAACCAACACCTAATCTGCAATCTGACCCACCTCGTCCAAAAAAAATTAAAAAATCCCTAACCCAGCAAACACATTTAACCGACTCGATACAACCTCCTCCGCTACTCCTCCACTACCACTGCCTCTCTCTCACCCTCTCTCTCTCTCTCTCTCTCTCTCTCTCTATATATATATATATATATCCTTTCCCTTTGCCTCCCTCGACACCATTCCAATCATTATCCAATCTCCTCTCTTCACCGCTGATCCACTGTTACTCTTCAAAACATACACTTAAACAACTGAAACAAACCCATTGATGAGCTAAACAACCGCAACAAACCTACTGACTCGTTTAATCAAACATCTACCCTGCATCACCAACCTCTTTGCAATAAAAAAAGAAAACTCAGTATCACCATTTAGAGGTTCTGATTTATGCTATTTTTAGTCCTAGTAGCCATTTTTAGGAAACAAAGGATTTGTGCTATAGAGATTCTAGTATTACAATAGTAAGAAGTGCAAATGTTTACACCATCTTCAAGTTCGGGTTTTTCAATCTTGTCCCAGCCCCTGGTGATATACGAGAAGTGGTTCTTGTTTCTGAAATTGCATTTGCTTGCTTGCATTTCTAACCCACGTTTTGGCCGACGATGGAGTAGGTTTCCAACAATTATTCTCTTGTAAGAAAATATCAGTGAAGCCTCTCCCTGCAATTTAATTTTGTTACATAAAAAAGCGACATGATGCATTCCATCATGAAGGGATTATGGTATTTATAAATAATTTTTTTAATTACTGAAATCTATACTCAGTGGCAAAGCTATAGACGCAGAAGGAAGATATAGCCTCTCTTGTAACGGTTTTTTTTCTCACCACTCAGTGGCGGCAGTGTCTGTGGTGGTGGTTTTATGTAGATGCAGAAGGACAAAGGTGGATCGGTGGTGTAGATTTTTTTAATTTTTTAGGATGGGTCGATTATGGGTTGGGTTGCAGATCAGGTATTGGTTCTATTTGGTTTTAGTTCAACAAAATGGGTATGCATTCACGCGGCATCCACATGGCATCTTTAAGTGACGTGGCATGCTTAGTCAATTTTTCGGCCCGAAGATTTATAAAAACCAATTATAGTGACCATCTTGAAATGAAATTCGATTTTCAGTCACCTTTCTGCAACAAAAGTGAGTATATTGATCATGTTGCAATATTGTTCAATATATAATGACCGTTGATAAAATTAACCCAAGTTAGGTCTGGAAAAACTGTTCAAAGGTTGAGTCAGTCTAGGAAAATAGAAGTCAGTTGCAAGAGTTGATCATGGTATAATCAGGGTAGGTTGTGATTCATTAGCAAAGCTTGTTGAGGTCAGCACCACACTGGAAACAACGTTTGAATAGTATGGTGCTAATTTGTAACTTTTGTTACAAATTTAAACCATAAAAAAACCGAATCAAAGACGCATAAAGAAGAAGGAATAAGCGACACCAATTTTTATCTACAATTTTATGCTTGCATCTATTGTTTAAGTTTTCTTGTTTGAGTTCCATTAATCAGTCCGCCACTTCAGATTTTCTTCTTACAACTTCAGTTTAGATAAATGAGAACTTTACAACTATAAACCAAATTTAGAATTTAACATTGATCTCGACCTTTTAGTCTCTCAAATTTCACTTAGCAAAGACTTTAGTACAGTATTCTATAAGCAACCAATATGGTACGTAGTTGAAGAGCGATAAAGTCTATAACTATCCAAAGACAAGAAATTAATACTTGTCGATAGATAATAGAAATTAATAGTATTGGAATCCAAACACACAATCACACCCATACAATAAAATACATAATAAAGGAAAAAAAGAAGAGAAAAGAACACAACAAATTTTTAATGTGATTCAGTTCATCAATAGACTTACGTCCACAACTCCACTAAAATAAAAATTAATATTTTGAACATACAAAATTGTTAAAGCCCTTTCACTCTCAGAAATCCAAAAGTCAAGTTACACCCTCTTTAGCTTTTGTGATACAAAACAAATAAGGCTTAAAGCTTATTTACAAGGGAAAGACCCCTTGTCAACCATACACATAAACGATGTTGGAGAAGTATTTTCTCCAAATCTATTCTTAACCAATATGGAATTTGGAAAATTATCTCAACAAATCCTCCATTTCCCAAAATCCCCATCACCCCAACAGTTTCATAAAATTGAATTCTTTTTGTAGTCTTCGTCTTTTTTTGTTGCTTCTATTTTAATGAAACATCCATCTAAGTAGTAAATATTTTTATCTTTCTTCATTCCTTTCAAATCCAAGCGATCACCTTTGAACACCTTGCAAATCTCTCCATTACCAATATACTTGTACTACGATATGTCAATTCACATGTAGAAATTATGTTGGCTCTAGCAGTAGGCACATATTTCATATTTGGAAGTGTCTTAACAACACCATTACGGAGCTTCAGCGAACTCGTCCAATGCCTTCAATTGTCAACCTTGAATTGCTCCCCGCATAGGTACAACTAAAATTTCCTTCTTTTTGCAAACTGTCAAAAGAAGTTCGATCTCTACAAATATGAACGCCGACAGTAGAATCTAACACCAAACTAAAATGATCTTTAACAAGATTGTTAGCAGTACTCAACAACACATCATTATAATCTTCAACCACATTAACTAAGGAATCACCAACTTTTTGCTTACTTTCATCATCCTTTATAAACTCTTCACGTCTTTCTTAAACGATAGTTATCGATATTGCATGTTATTGGTCTCTCCACAATAAAAACACTTAATAGTACTCATATCTCTGTCGAGATTTTGATTTTCCACCACAGTCACCCTTCCTAAGATTTCTCCATCTTTCGTCATCCTTTACAACCATGAGTAATTAAGGAACACCACCATCTTCTCTTGTCATCCTCTCATTCTCCTTCAAGACTGTCATCACATCATTCAACTACAACATGTTTTTTCCTATTAACATCGTTTGCACCAACGACTTGAAAAATTTAGGCAATGATGCTAACAGAAGTAATGATTACGCTTCGTCCTCAATTTTATCTCCCAAATTCAATAATTGAAAAATTAACTGATTAAAATTATTAATGTATTCATGGATATTATCCCTCACCCACTACTCCCATACCCTTTCGCCCCCTACCCCCTCCTAAAATCCATCTTTAGCAAGTGCAGATCCATCTTCAAACACAACTAGTTAGGCAAAAACTTAAATGCATAGGTGCTCTCCATTTTTTTGAACTAGAATAAATGGTATCATTTAACCAAAAAAAAAAATTCAGCTATAGCACGAAATAATCTCGGATGCCAAAAATCGAAAAGGCCACCCCAAACCATAACATTTGACTTAGAACATGAAGCTCGAGCTAAATTATGAGCCAACATATTTCCAATTTACAAACAGAATTAACATCGACATTAGTAAAATCAGATAAAAGCCTTTTACACGTTGCATCAATAGAACCGAAATACAATATGTATGCACCTTCAGCACTAGTAGCTTTCACAGACAGCAGGGAATCCAACTACACATGAACGCAATACACCTTTAGCTCTTTAAGCTAGCTAAGTATCTCTTTGACATAAAATATCTCTGCCATTATTGGGTCAAAAAGAATAGTTAAAAATTTGACAACAAAAAAAAAGTTGACAATCACACCCCCTAAATTTCTAACAACATAGCTCAACCCGATTTGCTTCAATTCTTCAAAAATCGTAATATTAGAGTTAGCCTTTGACGAACCAACTTTAGACGCCCTCCATCTCTTCACTGCAAGATTAGACACAGAAGCAATTGTAGATCCACAACCATTAGACTTACGTTGGACATATTTACATTCCTTCAACTGATTCCTACACATATTAACAACACTAGTAGCCTATCTAAACCTCCCATTCCAAACTACATCATTTCTATGCCTCCAAATTCCCCAACACAACATACAAAAAAATTCTAATTCATAACCAGTCAAACTCCTCATTACCTCAGCCAAACAATCAATAATAGAATTAGCAACAACCTCCAAAACATGTAATGTTGCAACCCCCATACATTTTAGCAAAAATACAATCAGCCAAACAATGTAAAGTAGATTGAAACTCACCTCCACCTATGTCACAAATCATCTCAACATCGATTGACTTCTCTTTAATCTTGATTTTAGAGCGAAGACCATCCTTTGTAACTCTCCACAAGAACGACTTTATCTTCCCAGACACATTAATACTCCATAACTTCTTCCAAGACAACTCACAGATCTCACCACCCACCACATCAACATGCCCCAATAACCATTTATATGAATTCTTAACCAAATAAAAGCCCTTCTCCTCCCAAACCTAAAAAATTTCATCATCCTTCTGTTGAGCCAGTTATGGCTAACATGTGAGCTCCTTTCAAGTTTTCATGATTTAACAAAACATTTGAAATAGTTAAGCTATGCACGTAGTACAACCCCTACGCACGTACAACAATGATCTATGCACTTTGTGCTATGATCTATGCACGTTGATCAAGCCAGAGACATATTGGGTTTTCCAGAATGGACATTATACATGTAAAAGGCAATACAAAGCACATAGACCAGATGCAATGCGCGTAAAGTAGCAACGTTGTAAGGCAATGCAACTTTACAATGCTCTTAGTAAAGCATACAATGCACGTAGACGTATAGTATCAACAAGCAGAAAGTTCCAGAATTTCTCTATGCACTTAGAAGGGGCTTAATGCACGTAGATGAGTTGCAGAGTATTCTAGTTTGGAAATGCAATCGAACTACGCATATAGAAGAGAGTTCAATACGCGTAGACAAGATTGCAATAAAAACTAAAAAGGGCCCATAAGATAAGTTAAAGACATATTGATCCTTTGTGCAACACGCATAGAAGAGTAAAGATGTCACCTTTGCAAAAATCCATCCACGCACGTGGTATGTATGCCAAGCGCGTAGACAAGTCTAAGTTTAGAAACGAACAAAGAAATCATATGCTCCTTAGAATTTGAATTTGAATATTCTCTGACATAGTCACGTGAAGAATTAAAGGTGTGAACTTGGATTATGTTGACACACATTAAAGGAATGTTCAAAGCGCACAGAGCATTTGATATACTCACATAGAAGGTTATCTAAATGCGTAGTATCGAAATGTTTTCCAGGCAGTAGCTACTGGAACTATGCAATTCGCGCTCAAGGAAGAACACCACGTGTAGGACTCTGATGGAGTTATGGACTACGCACGTAGTACCTATGGTACACACGTAGCATGGGCTGACGTCAATAAAATTAGAATTTCGTCATTCTCTTATAATGGCTACTTTTGGGAGATTGCCTATAAATAGACGTGCCCATTCCAAAAGAAGACAATAACATTTTTTAGAGAGCGCCCAAGCTTTGCCAATTTGATTCTTGATTTTTTCTCTCTTCGAGTTCTTGAGTTTGCATACCAACTGAGCTTTCATTTGCTATTTTCCTACTGGGTTGGTGTGTGACATTGACTTAAATGTGAAAATCCACTTGTAATCAATCTTTGGAGTTAAACTTGAGGGGTAGTATAGGTTTGTCTTGTTTGTTTCCTTGAAAAACAAGAGAGGTAGTGGTTTTCTTGTTTATGCCAGCAAAAACAAGGTGTAAATGTTGCTTGTGAACCTTTGAAAATAAGAGGTGTAGAGGTTTCTCTCCACCCGTAAGTGAGGAGTTTGTTAGTGGATTCAAAACTCTCTAGTGTGCTAGAAAAGTGGACGTAGGTCAAGGAGGACCGAACCACTATAAAATTAGGCTTTGTTTTCTTAACCTTTCAAATCCTTTATTTTGTTTTAGTGTGGCTTTGTTATGGATTGAGCTACATTTTTGTTTTGTAAAATGGTCAAAAATATTCAAAGGTTTTAAAATTCAAGCAAAAATCCAATTCACCCCCCTCTTAGATTACATGTTGGGCTTAAATTTGGTATCAGAGCTAAGTGCTCCAAATTTGAGGTTTAACCACCTTGAGTTCAAGTTCCAAAATGGCATTTTTGGGAGATATGTCAAGATATAAAGGATTATCTATTAATTGTGCTCTTTTCTTTGATGGCAGCGAATATATGTATCGGAAGACAAGAATGTTGGTATTTCTCAAATGTGAAGCTGAGGAAGTGTGAGATGCTGTTGAAAATGGTCCTTATATCCCTAAAAAGCATGTTGATGGGATTGAATCGCTCAAACCAAAGGCATAATGAACTGACTATGATAAGAAAATGGTGTGTTACAATAACAAGGCAATGCACATACTATTTTGTGCTCTAAGCAAGACTCAATTTAACAAAGTTGGGCAATGCCAAACAACATTGAGATTTGGAGGACCTTGGAGATTACTTATGAAGGTACTTCATAATTCAAAGAGAATTAAGTATCTTTTCTTGTTCATAAGTATGGGCTCTTCAAGATGAAAGAAGGAGAAGGTATTCAAGAGATGTTTGATATATTCAATGATATTGTGAATGGCATAAAATCTCTTGGAAAAACTTATTCAAATTCAGAGCTTGTAAGGAAAATTCTAAGATTTTTTCCAAAATCATAGGCTTCCAAGAAGGATGTCATCCTATAAGCCAATGATCTTACGTCTCTACCATTTGAAAAATTTCTTGGATCTCTCCTTACACATGAGATGGATTTGAACGAATATGAGGAATGTTGAGTTCAATTTTGATGATGGTGATTTCAAAACATCCAAGAAAGATGTGCTAAGTTGCAAGCTTGCTGAAATATAGATACAAAGTGATTTGTACATGATACAAGTCACTTTGATAATATTCAAGGAATTTTGGGTTTTTAAGATATAGCACAAGTCATGTTGCATATGGATACGAGTTACTTAGACGTAACTCATTCAGAAAATAGAAGAATTTCAAATCATACAAGTCACGTTGTACATGAAGAATTTCAAATCATACAAGTCGCGTTGTACATGATACAAGTCACTTAGACGTAACTCATTCAGAAAACAGAAGGATTCCAAATCATACAAGTCGCGTTGTATATGATACAAGCCTTTTTAACGCACCTTCTGGATTGGTTGCACAAGTATACAAGTCACATTGCAAAGGGTACAAGTCATGTCGATGATGATCATATGGGGACAAAGCCAATATGCTCCTCAGGATTTGAAATTGAATATTCTTTGACACAATGACATGGATTAAAGGTGCAATCTTGAGATGAAGTCAACAATGCACGTTGTAGATGGTACAAGTCGTGTTGAGAATTCATTAGGTAAATTGTGCATATTCTGGAACGAAGAACAATGCACGTTGAACAAGGCACAAGTCACATTGATATATAATCAATGCATGTTGTACAAGGTGACGCCAATTAAAACAGAATTCTTCTCTCACTCACAACAGCTACTTCAAGGCTCCAATGGCTATATCTTTAAGAGTGACTATAAATCTGTGTTTTGGGAACAAATATTTGTAACAATCAAAGTATTTGATTGGAGTTAGATATGTTTGTTGTAAGCCTATAGAAAACAACATTGTAGGCTTTAGAGGTGTTGAGTCGGAATCAACCTTGTGTATTGGCCTTGTTGGATTAAGTCGTAATCAATCACCATCATAGTGGAAATCCCAAGTGGTGATACTTAGGTAGTAGACGTAGGCATCAAGTTGGCCGAACCACTCTAAAACTTGGTGTTGATTTCATTCTTACATTTAAAGTTGCTTCTGCTCCATAAACTCAATCCAAAGCATATACCAAAATTCTCTAACAAGTGGTATCAGAGCGAGTCTCCATTCAAGAAGGCTTAACAACTTTGGAGCAAAGATCCACACAAACAATATGGATTTCGGTCCTTCTCCTCCATATGTATCGGGTGCTTCTCTCTATATCCCTCCTTTATTTGATGGCTCAAATTTAAATTCTTGGAAGAAAAGAATACCTGTTTTCATCCAATCATATGATATTGAGCTATGGAAGGTGATTGTGCTTGGTCTGAAAAATCCTAAGAATGATGATGGCACTCTTAAGAAGTATGAAGACTTCAATAATGAAGATTGAATGTCTTTAAGTTGAAATGCCAAAGCCACTCAACTATTTTATTGTGCTTTGAATTTCGAAGAGTACAATCAAATTTCCTCTTGTGAGCATGCAAAGAAAATATAGGAAATGCTTGAAGTAACTCATAAAGTCACAGCTCAAGTCAAGAAAACCAAGATTAATATGTTTCTGCATGACTATGAGTTATTCACCATGAGTGATGGAGAAAGCATTAACTACATGCTTGATTGATTTACTGAAATTACAAATGGTCTTGCCTCATTTGGAAGACCAATCTCTAGTAGAGATAAGGTGAAGAAGATCTTGAAGTCTTTGCCACAAGAATGGAATGCAACAGTCACCGCTATCAACCAAGTGCTTGAACATTGTATTTAATATTATGTTGAACCAACCAAGTGACAATGAGTGAAATCCTTGATAAATCGGTTTGATATTGATGAATAGATGTTAAAATTCATGTATGTTTTATCATCATCAAAAAAGGGGAGATTGTTGAGTTCAGTTTTAATGATGGTGATTGCAAAACATCCATGAAAGATGTGCTAAGTTGCAGGCTTCTTGAAATATGGATACAAAGCGATTTGTACATGATACAAGTCACTTTGATCATATTCAAGGAATTCTGGATTTTTCAGATATAACATAAGTCAGGTTGCATATGGATACAAATCACTTAGTCGTAACTCATTCCGTAAACAGAAGGATTCCAAATCATACAAGTTGCATTGTACATGATACAATTCACTTAGACATAACTCATTCAGAAAATAGAAGGATTCCAAATCATGCAAGTCGCATTAACGCACCTTCTGGATTAGTTGCACAAGTATACAAGTCACGTTGCAAAGGGTACTAGTCACATTGATGATGATAAGATGAGGACAAAGCCAAGACGCTCCTCGGGATTTGAAATTGAATATTCTATGACACAATGACATGGATTAAAGGTGCAATCTTGAGATGAAGTCGATAATGCACGTTGCATATGGTACAAGTCGTGTTAAGAATTCATTAGGTGAATTGTGCATATTCTGAAACGAAGAACAACGCACATTGAACAAGCCATAAGTCACATTGATATATGATCAATGCACGTTGAAGAAGATACAATGCACGTTGTAGAAGGTGACATCAATGAAAACAAAATTCTTCTCTCATTCACAATGACCACTTCGGAGCTCCAACGACTTTATCTTTAAGAGTGACTATAAATAGACGTCCCAGAGTAGAAGGAAGATAAGAGAGTCATTTACTATACATTGCTATTATTGTTTCTCTCACTTCTATCTTTCTAACCCATTTGAGCTATTCACTTGCAAATATACTTGGGTTTGGGCTTAGCTTTAAATATTTGTTTTGGGAACACATATTTGTAATAATCAAAGTATTTGATTGAGGGTATATAGGTTTGTTGTAAGACTATAGAAAACAACATTGTAGGCTTTAGAGGTGTTGAGCCGGAATCAACCTTGTGTATTGACCTTGTTGGATTGAGCCGTAATCAATCATCGTTATAGTAAAAATCCTAAGTGGTGAGACTTAGATAGTGTACGTAGGTATCGAACTGGCCGACCAATCTAAAACTTGGTGTTGATTTCGTTCTTACATTTAAAGTCACTTCTGCTCCATAAACTCTATCCAAAGCATATACCAAAATTCTCCAATAAGGAAGAATGATCAAAGATTGATAGAAGAAGAGGAGTGCCACTCAAATCTAAGGTAGTTGATGAAACCTAAGATGAAGAAGAAGATAATGAAGATGAAAAAATAGACATGTATGCAAAGAGGTTCAAAAGTTTTATGAGGAAAAAGAAGCCTTGAAGAAATAACAAGGATCAATCTTCAAAGGAGGAACCTAAGAAGGAGTTCAAGAAAGACTTCAAGAATGATAACTCCATTATTTGCTACTAGTGCAACAAACTGGGTCATATAAAACAAGAATGTCCTCTTGCCAAAAAGTACTCCAAATCTTCTAAGAAGAAGAAATGGAAGGCTATGAAGGCCACTTGAAGTGATGGTGATGAAACTAGCTCGGAGGAAGAAGAGGAAGTTGAGGAAATGGCCAACTTGTGTCTAATGGCTATTGAAAATGAACCTCCAAGTGACGATGAAAAAGAGGCATGTGATTCTTGCACCTTTGATGAATTGCATGATGCATTTGATGATTTGAGAGATAATTTTGAGGAACTTGGTGCTAAATATATTGTCTTAAAAAAGAATTTTGCAAAGCTTGAAGCTAAGGTGAAAGTTTTAGAAAAGAAAAAAGACGCTTTATTGAATGACAACTTGATTTTGAAGAAAAATGTTGATGAGTTGTCTTCTATTGTCTTCAAGTTAACTAAAGGCAAAGAAAGTCTTGAGAAACTACTTGGCTCTCAAAGACAATCTTTGTCTAAACATGGCTTAGGCTATAACATGTTCACCTCTAGCAAGAATTCCAAAATGATTTTTATAAAACAAGGCACCATAGTTGATAACGCATGTTCTTATTGTGGTGATCATGGACATATTGCATATTCTTGTAAGTTGAGATTGACTAGGAATGTTGGAACTAAAAGGATTTGAATTACAAAAAGAACAAGCTTACCCAACCTTATCAAGACTAACCCAAAATGACCCAAAAAGGTTTAGGTACCAATTTCAAAAGCTTGACTTGTGTTTGTAGGTCTGTATGAGAGCAAAGGCCAAGAAGAATGTGTGGTATCTTGATAGTGGTTGCTCTCATCATATGATCGATGACAAAGCCATGTTCTCTCATATTATGACTAAAACTGGAGGTTATGTCACATTTGGTGATAATAGCAAAGGTAAGATAGTTGGTGAAGGTAAGATTGGTAAGTATCCAAACTCAACTATTGATGATGTATTGCTTATTGATGATGTGTTGCTTATTGATGGGTTGAAGCACAATCTTTTAAGCATTAGTCAGTTTTGTGATAAAAATTGCAAGGTTGTGTTTGAGCCTACTAAGCATGTTGTTTATGATGTTAATGATCATGTTTTATTTGTTGGCATGAGATACAATAATATTCATATGATTGACTTGATGGATTCCAAAGCCTTCAATGAAAAATACCTTGTGGTTGTGAACAATGATACTTGGTTGTGGCATAGAAGGTTAAGTCATGCTAGTATGCATACAATCTCCAAATTGAACAAGAATGATCTAGTTAAAGGATTGCCCAAGCTCAAGTTTGTGATGTGTCATGGATAAACATTCTAAGTCTTCATTTCATAGCAAGTTGCATATCGATTTGTTTGGTCCTATGAGTACATTAAGTCTAGGTGGTAAGGCATATTGTTGATGATTTTTCTAGATTCACATGGGTTTTCTTTCTTGCACATAAGAATGAAGCATTTCATGCATTTGCATCATATAACACCCGTGTAACTCTCTGGAATGTAAAAACATGAAAATCTAGAAAGACGGCCAAAATCAGACATTGCACGACCGTGTAATAATTACACGGCCAAGGCATGGCAATACATGGCCGTGTAATTGACCGTAGGAGGCTCCAGACCGCAACAACACAGATTCAAATGAAGACACGAACATGTATTTTTTTTTATTGATAATGCATTGGTTGATATAGGAGCTAGTGTCAATGTGATGCCTTCTGATCTGTTTGAAAAATTGAATTTAGAAGAACCCACACCAACTAGGGTGCCAGTGAAATTAGCTGATAAATATATTATGCATCCTAAGAGCATTGTATAAAACATCTTGGTTAGGGTTGGTGATTTGATATTTCCTATTGATTTCAAGATTCTTCATATGAAATGTAATTTGGAAACACCATTGATCATAGGACGACCATTCTTAGCTACCTCTAGGTCCATAATAGATGTGCATGATCAATTCTTAACCTTTAGAGTTGGAGCTTAACAAGTTGAGATAAAAGATTCAAAGGTTAAGTACCATTCTGACATGTTAGTTTTTAGGGACAAAGATGTTCCATCTATTGTGGTGTAGGATTCACGAGGAAGGAAATCAAAAGGAGAACCCCTAGATCATGAGATGAAGACAAGAGTCAAGAAAAAGGGTTTGAAAACTCAAGTGCCTAGGAAAACAAAAGAAGGTCTTTGGCCATCTAAACCAAAAGCAGAATGCATGAATGTGTGTCGCCTTGGGTGGCGAGTCAAAAACAAGATGGCTCAATATGAAAGGCCAATGAGTGGAGCTAAAGAGAGTGTACCTTACCTTGGACATGAAACACTGTGAAAAGTCCAAGTCACTAATGTCTAGCTTATGACGTTAGAGAAGCGCTTCTTGGGAGGTAACCCAAGTTTGGTTTAATTTGCACGTTGTTTTCATTTTTATTTCCTTCCAGCTTGTTTTTAGTTTTATCTTTTGTTATTTTTGTTTGAGTTTGTTATTTCTTTTGATGTGTTCTATCTAGTTTTGTAGGGCTCTTCACAAATTTAGGTGGGATTCACACCAAGACGCATCACTGCTCGCCTATCCTTAGGGAAGTCCCAAAACTCTATTGCATCCCCTTCCCATTTGCATTATGTGTTTAATTATGTGCATTGAGGAAAATGCACAATTTAAGTGTGGGGTAGTTAGGGGTATGAAATTTTTTGATCAAATTCTTGATATTATGGTTGTAGGATGCATGTTATGTGATGATGCACATGAGTTGAATAGTTGAGAATTTTTAGTATGCATCTGTTACTGGGAGATTTGAATTGAATGTTCTTAATCCACATTAGTTTTGAGCTTGTAATAAAATTTTTTGCTTTGTTTTCTTCACTCTTTAACTCATTGCTTAATATATTGACAAATTTTTAACAAATGCGGGCATGATAATTGAACAACTAAATGAATGCAAGGGTTACTATTGACTTGCTTGAACCTAAACCGGGACAAATACATGGGGTTTGACATCTACTCTGTTGTTTTTGGAAATAAGTATGCAAAGCACTGCCACATGGGGTTTTCTAAGTAAGAAGGAACACTCATCACAAATGAGCAGTTTTCTTATCAAACAAATTTTTCTTTGTGGTGGAAACAAGAATAAGTTCAAAATACACAAAATTTCAAACCCTTAATTTACTGTCCGAGTTTGTAGTAAGTCATTGAGTTGGTGAATTTTAGAAAATTGTATAAATTTCAATAGCAATGTTGCTTGAAATGCCTAATGTTATATTTGATAGTTGAATCAATGTGTTGAATGGGTGATCAAATAAAATCAATTAATTTAGTTATTTGAGCTCTGACTTGTGTATAATTTGGGATATCAGTTTTAGTGGACGAGTACCTTATGCATATTTCGAAATTCTCCACTCCTCACTTTATTTTTATTAACACATAATGTGAAGTCCCATTCCACCGTTGATGGAATTTGATTATGATTTTTACCGTTGTTTTACTTCTTTCTTTGCTTGAGGACAAGAAAAAGCTTAAGTGTGGGGTAGTTTGATAAATGTCTGTTTATACATGTTTTTGATAATGAAATCATATTGTTTTGAGTGTAAATCAAATGTTATTTATGAGTTCTGGCACTTTTACAGTTCATTTTGTGCTTTTCAGGTCTTGTAACGGTGTTCCAAAGCAAAGGAACAAAAGCGAGCGCAAACGGACCTTAAATAACAACTTTCTGAGCTTTCAGGATGAGATACGGTCGTGCTCTACCATTACATGGGCGTGGAATTTTCTATGTAACTCTCTGGAATGTAAAAACTTGAAAATCTTGCAAGACACAGCCAAAATCAGGCATTACATGGCTATGGGATCATTACACGGTTAAGGCATGGCAAGACACAACCGTGTATTTGATTGTGGGAGGCTCCAGACCGTGACAACACACATTAAAATGAAGACACGGACATAATTTGCAAGACACGAATGTTTATTTCCAGATAGTGTGATTTCGGGCTTTTTAAGTATGAAACGTGGAACCTAAAGGGGGGCTGCCATTTTACATCAAAATAACGACTCTTTGAGAAGAAAATAATTGGGTTTTAACAAGAGATCGCTTCTGGAGTGGATTTTACATCAAGATTGAGGAGATTATTCTAAGGATTGGAAGATTTCATCACGACTTCTTCTTCTCTCTCTAGTTTTCTTTTTAGTCTATTGTATTGTTCGCTGTGAATATGAACTAATTCTTGTGATGCATCTAGATGTGATGAACCCTAGGACATATTTGTGATTGGGATTGTGTTATTTTATTCATTTATCCAAGGATTGATGATTCGTCTATGATTTATTGTGATTATTATTGAATTGGTTTTGGACCCACATCGATTTGACATTGATTCATGCATGAGCAATCGAAAGGCTCTTCATGTGATAGATCAGTCATAGATGAAAAGATTTGCATGCAAATCTATAGATAGGTCGACATAAATCTTTCTAATTAAGGTCAAACTTAATAGAGGAGTTCATAAAATAGTAATGCGATGTTAGGGGTTTTAATTAGGAAGAGATTCCGACTAATCAACTTAGTGTTATAAGTTAACCTACTCGAGAGGGTGATTAGCATACCATATGAACTTCCACGATCCAATTACTTGAATAAATGCTTGAATGACACATTACCTTAACTTAGATTGTTCTAGAGGGATTCAACATCTAGGTGCTACCTTTACATTGATTGCCCAATTTGACTCTCTTGTGTTGTTTTTGTCTTTGGTTTTCCATTTTCTTTAATTTCATTTCAATTCATTCCTATCAATATTTTCAGTTAGATAATAGCGTAAAAGTGAGTAGCTAATAATCATAGTCTTTGTAGAATACGATACTCTGTACTCATAGGTCCACTTGCTATAGGCAATAGGTGCATTTCCCTCAAGTATGTAGGCGTAGGCCGGACCAATACCAACCCTCCTCTCGGATTGTCATATTGGGCTTACACCTTTGAACGACAACACAATGGAATCTTAAGAATTAGCTCATGATCTCTTGTATTATAAATATCTCTGATAAACGGTTCATTCCATCAGACACCATCCTAACACAATAAAACAAAGACCATCAATGTAATGTCTCGTACGATTTCGATTAGATCTCTAAGTTAAGGGATGATGTGCAAGGCAAGTGATGGTCTTAAGTTACCTCCGTAAGCAAATTGTTACGCATGTAAGATGGAGAGAACACATTTACGTTCGTAAGGATGGAGTTACATACGTAGTTTTGGATATAACTGGACAATAATTTTTGTAAACATTCTGGGTGCCCATTACGTATGTAAGCATGCAATTATGTAAGTATGAGTCCAATTACACACGTAAATCCTGCATTACGTGCGTAACGACCCAATAATTGAGTGCATTTTTTGGTGAGAGGGCCTATAATACCCCATTACCAGACCTTGTTCGGCCCCAAACCTCTTCAAACATTCTTCCACCTCCAGAATCTGATTTTCCTCTCCTCTCATTGTCTCTCCATCTATTAGTTTCAATATTTGGGGGTAAGAATGCTCTCTCTTTCATTTCTTGGCTTCTTTTCATGTAAGAGGATGTGGGTTTTGTTTGGTTATGCTTAGGTGTTGTGTTTGATGTTAGGGTTCAGATTTTTGGATGAAATTTCAGATGGATTTCGATAGATTATGCTAGAATGATTGTGGGTATGAGTTGGAAGATGAAGATTGAAGATGTTTTGTATGGATTAGGGTTTGATATAAGATGTAATTTTGGGTTTCGATGTCAATTCATTTAATTGGTGAAATTGATCGATTAGTCATATGATTAAACATGATTTGAGATGATTTAGGTAATTTAGAACAATTTGCATCGGGTTCTAGTAATTTGGGGTATTTTTCAAAAGATTTTTGTCGTAGAGAATCGAATGTAATACTTCAATTATTTAACGCCTAAAATGTGAATATGTAATATTTAAGGGGCTGATGGGTAAATTTTGAATGGTTTAGGGAGTGAATTGCAATTTTCCATGACCTTGAGACTAAAGTGTAATTTGGTAAAAGTTGAGGGACTAAACTGTACTTTTACAAAGTGTTCGATTATCGAAGGTAAGGTTAGATATTCGTTTGTAATAGGATTTTCGACGTCATTTGGTGCTTGGAATTTGCATTTGCATTCCATGCATATTCAGTATTTCCACAGTATCATCTTTGACTCCGTTATGATTTGTTTGCTTTCATTTTCGTTTTGTATCTGAGGTGACCAACCATCTACCAGCGATGCATGACTGAATTTGTTGGCTCGACGTTCAGGTTGTGCTTTCTAAACTTATATGGTTTTTGTTGTGCTCTGACTTTGCCATGTAATCTAGACTAATTAAAGGATGGATAAATCCTAAAATATGTTATGTGAAATATGGAATAAGAATATATACTTAGTATGTTAAGATATGTTAAGTAATATTTGTAGTAAATATTTGTCTGCTTCGCATGCTTGTTTGATTAGAATATTTCTGATAAGAGAAAGTGTACTTTGAATATTGTAAAATATAATCAGTATTATTTGTCTATTTTGTATTATTAATCATACCCTTGTAGTATATTGTAATGTGATCTAAATGAGTGTATTTTGTTGCAACCTGTGGACTGTAATACTCGAAGATGTGCTCATTTTGACCATCTTTGTTATGGTTCAGCTTTGAGACCCTTAGATTGTTGGGTACTATTTTAACCCCAAAGGTTGTTAGAAGCATGGTCCTTTTGAGCTGGATACTATTTAAGCTCTCAAGGTTGGTAGTTTGCTCTTGATCTTGACTTGGATGTATTTTCAATATAATATGAAAGTATGATCAATGATATTAGAATTTATTCTTGAGACTTTGTATATGGAGCATTTGGGCATGTTTATATGTATGGTACGATGGTGCTATGAACCTAGTATTGAATAGTTAGCTTGGATGAAAATCCTAATTAGTAATTATTATTATGTTTATTTGTTCGCATGTTGTTTGCCTTCTAAGCAAAACGTTTTGATAAAACGTTTTCAATATATATATACATATGTATGCGGTATTTTCCTAAAAATTGATATCAAAATGGTTTATGTGAGAATATGCAGTTGCTCTAGTGTGTTGTCCTTCATTCATTGAGTATTCTCAACCTTTTGTGGCTTAACATTTCAGGATTAGTTCTCGTCCGACATTCAACGCTCAGCGAGGCATTCAGATCAGTAGTGAGTGTTCTTTTGTCCAGGCCATAGTATGTATGTTTTAGTAGATGCTCCCAACCGATATTCTAGTGGGTTTATGGTTGTGTACGAATATTTTGGCTAACTGTTTTTACTTATAAATATTACTTTTGAATTTTATTTATTATTATTATAGCTTAAATTGTTAATAATTGTTTTGGTATAAATTTTTGGGTAATTGTTATGGTTATCTGAGGCTTGTGCGGGATGAACCGAGCATTTGGTTTTGTTCATCTTGTACATTGGTCATGGTCTAATCTCAAGTCGTGGCAATCAAATTTTGGCAACCCCCACAAAACTCAAAATTCAGAAAGGGATGAATATCTCCAACTAACCAAGCATCATGACTAACAATAATTCTTGTCCGGTTGCTAACCCTCTACCTACACCCATTTCTCATTAGATCCCTAGTAGCACATAAACTCCTCTACGTGAAACTTGGGTTTGACCCAAGCTTGGACTTGAAGAAGCTGAAATTGCGAAAATAGTTCGCCTTTAAAACTTTGGAAACCAGCGCCTTAGATTTGAAATTAATCTCCAAGATTGCCTACCAAGCATACCCAAGTTAAAATTCCCTAATCTTTTGAAACCCAAACTACCAGTACATTTAGAAGTACTCAATATATTCCAACTCATCCACCTTTTTCTCATGCTCTGCATAGGCTTCTACCAAAATCCATTTAGCATCGTTTCGATCTCATAACAAATTTCTTTGAGAAACAAGAAAATGCTAATGACAAACATAGGCGCCGCTTGACCAACGAATTTGGTCAGGAACTTTTTATCAGCCCTAGATAACACCTTTCTTGTACATTGTTTCCAAACTCCTTTTTTCACATACGAAAACATTGACTTTTTGTTTCTACTAACTTCAGTGGGCAACCCTAAATACTTATCCATCCTATCTGCCTCCAAAACCCTAATAGAACTTAACACTTCATGTCTAGTTTTAAGGCTAGTATTTGAACTAAATTAAGCAACTAACTATTGAAAATTAACCACTTGTCTCGAAGCCTCCTCATACAATTTCAGAATTTGAACCACCTCATCCTCCCGACTTTTACACGTTTTGAAGAACAAATAGCCATAGGAGCTCCCTCAGAAACACGACATCTATGAATCAACCCTCTCCTTTCATGAACTTTAATTAACGCTGATAACCTCTCTGAACATAAAATAAAAAGATAGTGTTATTGGATCTCCTTGTCTCAAACCTCTTCTAGGAACAATACGTCCCAAGTTGCCCACATCAAATCACACCCAATATTTAACCAAGGCATGCAACTAAAAATAATCCTCCTCCACTTCTCAATAAAGCCAATCACTTCAAGCATATTCAACACAAAGTCCCACTCAAGACGATCGGAAGCCTTGCTCATATCGAGTTTAAGAGCAACAAAACCATCCTTTCCTTGATATTTCCTCGTCAAATAATTTTGTACCTTAAATGCAATAAGAATGCTATCAGTAATAAGCCTCCCCGAGACAAAACCACATTGAGACTCTGAAACCAGTGACCCAAGAACAAGTTCAAACGTATTGGACAACATCTTCAATATGATCTTATATAGAACCTGGCATAAAGAAATTAGCCTTACATCCCCAATTTTCTGAACACAATCAACTTTATGAATTAGAACAAGTAATGTTTGATTCAACTTCTTAGGGACAGAAGCACTCTCAATAATACTTATACAAAATGACGAAAGATCATCATCCAACAACGTAATCTAACTCTCAGTTATTCTCTTATCAACATAACTTAGAACCCTTTGATCATTAGTACCTGTAGAATAGAAAAGTGAGGGAACATACCCAACAATGTGATCTTGTAAACCATTCTATCAATCTCTTCTAACACCATTATCATCCACTAATGAATCGAAGTTGTTCCTTCTCTTCCTTGTCGAAGCCACAACATGGAAGTATTTGGAGTTTCTGTCGCCTCCTTGAAGCCAATGTCTTCACCTTTTGACGCCAATATAAATCCCTCTAATTCAACACTACAAAATAATTATTTCTAGCCTCATCAAACCTTTGGATTGCAATAAAATCATGCCTTCCCTTGTATCTACACATCTCTCTTTTAGCATGATTTATACGAAAAAAGAACCCTTCCATTCTACAATGACCCCATTTCCTCAATGACTTAGCACATTTGTCAACCCTCTCCATAATTCCTAACCCCTACCCTTCAACCCACAAATTACAACGATCTCCTTACACCCATCGAAACTGATTTCTAGCATGCCACTCTAACAAGAGAGGCGAGTGATTAGAACAAGAGCCATCAAATTTAATAGTTCTAGCAAATTAAAGATTCTTCTACACCCAACAGATGCAACACCCTATCCATCCATTCCTCAACCACTTCACAGTTTCCCTTCCCCTTTCCCAAGTAAATTTATAACCCAACATCCCCAAATCCTCCAACACACAATCGAAAATAACCTCCCTAAACCATTAATAAGCCAACTCGGTTGAAGAACACCACCTTTCTTATCAGAATTTCAAGGTAGATCATTGAAATCTCTACCAACAACCTATGGCAGATTCGACTCCCCAGCTAATCTATGGAATAAATTCCACAAATCCCTTCTCCTACTTCTTTCAGCATGCTGTAAAATCCCGTAAACCTCCAGGGATGTGGATTCGTCTCTCTCACTCTTAAGTCTATATGATTCCTGGAAAAACTAATTAAGTTCACCTCTGACTATTGAAACAAAAGAAACGCAAGACCTCCCCTTCTTCTAACACAATCAACCGAAATAGCAGCACTGCAACCTAACTTATTTTTAACCCAAATAATCCAGGCTCCAACAGTAAGAGTCTCAGCCAAAAAAATACCAATGGGCTTATTCTTGTAGACTAGGTCCACCAACGTGAACTGAACGTGGGTTACCCAGACAACAGTTCCAACCTAAGAAACTCATTTTGTTCAGCGGACTTGGCCTCTAGAACCATCACCTTTCTAGGGCCCATTTATTATCATGACCCGCTCTGACATTTTAGAGTCAACCTTCAACCACTTTACCCACCTCCTTTTATTAACTGGGCCTGCCTCCTAGCTCAATTTCTCCATTCTCTTTCTTTTGGCCTCGCTAAATAAAATTCCCTCCTCATTCAAATCATCTCCACTATTTCCAGTACACTTTTCCTTATCATTAATGTTTCTATCAACTTCCATTTCAAGCTCAACTGACTCTACATTTACCTCGGAACCAAACACATTTTTTTTTTGTTTTTGAAGACTCCCCTTTCATATTCCTGCCGCCAGAATAATTGTTCTTCATTATTTGACTATCGTTGAATGCTTCTCTCTCCTACATGCATGCAACGTCCCTTCGGTTCTCCACCTACCTACCAAGTGGCTTGCCTCTAGCATTCCTAAGCCACCAAGTTTTGCACTAACGACTGCCCTTGTGACGTCGAAGCCCTAATCTCCGACCCAATCTTCCTTAGAGCATTAGGATTTTCCACAATAATTCTATAGAATAATCTTCCCCCATTCTCCATTCAGCTTTCTAACTTTAGTTTGGTCCTTTAGAGCCTCCCAAACATCAATCTCAACCAAGATACAAAGATAATGCCTCCAAACACCATCAAAATTCATTTGATCGGACGCCTTATAAGCTCCCACATGCTTTCCAATTTCACGAAAAAAACCCTTTCAAACCTGAATCCAATTGGGACCCCATAAAGCTAGACCCAAATAGATATACTACTCAACTTCACCTCATACGGATCCTCACCATCCTCCATCCTTTACCACACCAATAATTGCCTATCAAACGTCTATGGGCCTCCATTATCCACCTATTGAAGATCAAAACTCATTGAAAAACTGAAAAACTAATCTGTTAGACCCAAGTTTACTAATGCTAATCCCTCTAACATGCTTTCATAGTTTAGGTAAAGTCTCGCGCATGTGTAAAAACTTAACCTCCCTGTCAGTGAGAAATCTCCCAATCATACAAAACCTCGTATCAATTTGTTCACCTTCTCCCAAATCTTCCTCCTGGAAGTTCAAACCTTCATCTTCTTCCTCATCCAAAACCATATTTTCATACTGCTCAATAATTGAATCCATTAACCCAAAAAGAATAGGAAAGACTTGAGACCAAACACCAAAAAGCACACTTACAAAAATTTCCACAAACTTGCTCGCAAAGAAAACCAAGGGTACAAACAAGAGATGGACCACAGAGAATATATCCAAGGAAAGAAAAAGTCGCATATTAAACTAGGAATAAACGAAGGAACTTGTCAGAAAGGACAAGACTAGCAAACCATGTCACAAAGACAAGACATAAGAGTATATTTGATGCTTGTTAGGAAAACAGATTAGGTTTCTGCTCTCCACTTTATTCCACAAACCTTTAGGAGATGTATCCTTCAACACAATAATTTTAGTTTGGAGAGTAAGTGCTAATCTGATAATGTTGAAAGCTTTCCTTTAGATAGTACTCCAATCTAAATGTTTTATACCGCTAGGCTTCTCATCCTCTAATGCGATGCCAAAACTCTGATGCACCAAATAATCTTGAATCATGCTATGCCATAACATGAAATTGCTCTTTCCACCAAACAATGGAATCACATATTAAATGTCACAGTCGACATCTTCTTTTCAACTCTGCATCTATTCTTCCTTTGTTCTCCTCTATGGAAGTTGGAACGCGCCGTTCGCTCTGATACCATTTGTTGGGGTCTAAACACACAATCACAACCACACAAGAAAACAAATAATAGAGAAAAAAAAAGAGAAGAGAACACAACAAACTTTTAACGTGGTTTGGTCTCTCAATAGATTTGCGTCCATGATTCCACTAAAATAAAGATTACAATTTTTGGACAAACAAAATTGTTAAGACCTTCTCACTTTTACAAATGAAAAACCCAAGTTACACCCTCTCTAGTTAACTTAATCTAAGATTTATGATACAAAATAAATAAGACTCAAGGCGTATTTATTGGGGAAAGAACCATTGTCAATCAAACACTTAAGCAATGTGGGAGAAATATTTTCTCCAAACCCATTCCTTATCAATGTGGAATTTAAAGAGTTATCCCAACATATGCTTATGTATTTTGAAGTATCATGATAGTATTTATATACACCTTCTAATAAATTTTGATACGTTGAGGATTAAATTGTGTTGTTGTGAACCGAAAATTCCCACATTAAATGCTTTCAATACAACAATATTGTGTGCATTACTCCAATCTAAGATGCGCTAAGTGTTTGAATATTTTTTGAGTGTGTTAATTCTCTCTTTGTCACTCAGTTTCTTCTAAATATGCTTTGTTCAAACCCAAGTCATCTATGCTTATGATTCATCTCCAATATTATGTGTGTAACCTTCAAGTTGTATATGTAAGATTCTAATTATTAGACCGTTATGCTTCTTCAAATTTTTGAAGTTTTAAATATATCATGTTAAAATTGATGAATCTTCTCTTTGCCTTTAAGCGAGTTATGTGTGTAACTTTGATGAGTTACGTACATTATAAATTTTCAAGGATTCTAATTTATCCTCTTTGATCCAGCCAAATTTGAAAGTAGCACGTGTGGAATGCAGAATTATGTTCATAAACAATGCACGTGAAAAATGAATATGTGAGTGCATCCATTTCTTCCAAAATGTGCTAATATTTTTTTTCAAATTTCTCGTATATAAAAATCTTTTGAATAAGATTGAGGAAATATTTCCTCTACTATGTATTCCATAGAGTAGTGATTATTCAAATATATGAATCGCTATCAAAATTTCTACTTACATGTATGCAAGTAAGATGTCCTTGCAAGTCATATAGATCGTAGGGTGATCCAGCCAAATGATTGTGTAGGCTCAAGATAGCAATTCAAGAGGAGAGGTGAATTTGATTGTTTGCAAATTTTAAAAACCTTTTGAAAACTTTTTGATACTTTTGAAAAAAAAAACAAAAGCAACTCAATCCACACCAAATAAAGATTAAAACGAAAATAAAAGAGATAAAGGTAGAGAGATCAAAGCCCCAGATTTATAGTGGTTCGGTCTTCTTTGACTTACGTAAATTCCTAAAGCCAATCTCGAGAGAGTTTTGAATCCACTAAATACCTCTCTTCACGGGTGGATGAAAATCTCTTACAACCCTTGTTTTCTAGGCTTAAAAGAAGCCTTTACACTTGTTTTGACTAAGGAATCAAACAAGCACCTCACAAACACTCTTGTTTTTCAAGAAAACAAAAACCTAAATACCCTTTGAGCAATCAAAGCTTGTTACAATGATTTCTCAATCACTATAAATCTCACACATCAACCCAATAACACAGCAAATCAAAAGCTCAAAGACTGATGTGAGAAGCTAAAGAGTATAATAGAGAGAATGTAGCAAAAATTCAATAACCCAAGCTTGCACAATATGTATCTATAGTTTTCTCTTTCCAAAGACGTCCTTATATATTGACAAAGTGAAAGGCAGTCGTTTTCCTTATGAAAAGAGCCATTAAGAGCCATTAGAAAATTTTGTACTGCCATGATGTCATCGTGACTTACGTGTGTATCCAAATGTTACGTGCATAATTCTTATATCCATCGGAGTCTTACGTGTGTAGCATCCATGGTTGCGTGCTTAAATATGTACCTCTTTTCTTTCAGGCATTCTCTGCCTCAAATTGCCTCTTTCTTAAGTGCTTAAATATTACCTTGTGTGCTTAATCAAGTGAGAGCATCATAGTACATGTGAATGTTGCGCACCTTACATGCCTAAGATTGACCCTTATGTGCCTAACGGGCTTTAGGTAAAATCTTGGATGATATTCTTACATCAGCGAATTAGAGAACATTCAATTTCAAATTTCAAGAAGCATCATAACAGCTATCAGTGTTTGTATTCTTTTGGCTTACGTGCTTAATGGTTTGTCCTTTACGTGCTTAAAATTGTCTTTCCAAGATTACACATTTATCTTATTTACATGCCTTCTTGCTCTCCTTAAGTGCTTAGCAAATTCAAGACTCCATCTAGTGAAGAACACATACATTCTTTACGTGTGTAGTTCTTTGTGTGCTTAGATGTGGTATTACATGCGTAGTTTGTTTTCACAAACACCTGAAAACATTTTGTACATGCTTAATCCTTTCAATAAGTACATAATGCATTTCCAGAGACGCCCAGTGGAGAAATTAATTCTTCATTTCGCGCTTAGGGGTACATTTGTTACGTGCTAAATTTCCAGTTTAATATGCGTAACTTAGGATTTACGTGCTTAACTTGAACTAGATATATGTTTTGTTATTCATGAAAACTTAGTGGGAATTTGCATGTTGGACAAAGTGTCTTAACACATTGTAGGTTGCAATTTATAGTAAACGTTTCATCCAGATTTACTACTAATGAGAGTTTTAAGGGGAAACAATGAAAATGTTCAAAACTCTAATTCAACATATTGTTTAAAATTATGGAAATAGCTTAAGGTTGTAGAATGAGGTAGTGGAATGATATAAATTTCATGAGCACATAAATGATCCCAATTTGTTGCAAGATTGGGACTACGAGAAGAATATCAAATAGTGTATGTTGTGGTAGGGCCTTCCTTTGTCTCGTATGTATATGGAAGAGGATTCGACTATAGGTGCACAAAGTTGCAATGGCAGATCCAAATGGGGTCTGTCGACCCCACATGTAATATCCCGTATGTTTTAGCCATATTCCCTATAGCGATTGAAGTTTCGATCGATGATTGTAGATGCTCATCCTCATTTTGAGTTTGGTGTTTAGATTGATAGTTGATTAAGCTAATGGATATGTAGGGTTGGTGTTGTAGAACCTTGGGAAAAACGAGTCTAGAGAGTGGATAACTCGAGTTAGTGTAAACTGTAACTCGAGTTGTGTGATCCCTATAGAACTCGAGTTAGACGAGATCCATATAACTCAAGTTGTCATTATGTCGGTGTTCTTTGTCTTTAAAGACCCAAACTGACTGACATATGTTATTTTTCCAAACCACTCCTCTCAGATGCTCCGAATCTCTCTCAAGTGGTTCCTCAGCAATTCCTTTGGGTTTCTGGAGGTAAGATTGAGTTTCTAATCCTTTATTTCCTCACGTTTTCTGTATGATCACGTATATTAGATTTTAGGTTTAATTCGGGTTTAGGATGATTTGGTGAGTTTTGTGTTGTTGTGATAGATTAGAGTATATATTCATGTTTAGGAAGATGATTAGAGTTAATATATGTGATTGAGAGAGATTTTTATCGGTCGATTTGAGTGTTTGGTCGGACTAGATAATCTGGGTAAGTGTGACTTACTCGAGTTAAATGTTCGTCAACTCGAGTACGATAGGCACATATTTACTCGAGTTAAGTTTTGGGTAACTCGAGTAAAACATGTCATGATTTACTCGAGTTATATTTGGGTAACTCGAGTAAATCAGATCCCAGATAACTCGAGTTAGCATCTGACTAACTCGAGTAAGTAGTAGTTCAGATGGACCAAATTGTGATATTTTTGTATTTGGGTGAATTCGGAGAGTTTGAGGATTAATTTTACATGGACTTCGATTCTTGGGCTGGGAGTGCTAGATCTTCGGTCGAAATAGGATTTCTGATGCCGTTGGCATTTGAGTCTGCATTTGCATTTCATGCATGTTTTGTATTGCCACAATCATTGATTTTGACATGGTTATAAATATTTGTTTCAGCTCAGCTCAGTTTTTGAGGTGACCAGTCATCTACCGGTGGTCAGTGTTACAGAGTTTGGAAGCTCGGCATCCAGGTGAGTGGATGGTAGCTTCAGACACATAGGTTGTGTCTCTTTAACGTATATTTGTTTTTATTGTGCTATCACCATAGCATGTAAATTGGACTAATCTAAGGATTGGTTAAA
>CAODLS013313545.1:0-18640 GCA_948243855.1 Flueggea neowawraea | reverse complement strand
ATAAGGGAAAAAATTGCTCTGTCAATCAATTTTATAGCCAATAGTGTAATGATAGTCTCTATTGAATTGTGGGATCTATTTATGTATGCAAACTTCCAATATTTGTCAACCATATCTATGCAAATGTTGCCAACTGGAATTTTAAAGGTTATAGTTATTGTAAATAAGATATATAAAGGAATTGAAGTAGTTTTTACGTCAAATTTTTTCGTCTTCATGCTTAAAATTCAGGTTTGAGATTTTTAATTGATATGATATATTTTATATATAAAAAATACTAGAAGTGAGAGAGTTATATTACAATTTACATACAGGCCAAAGATTGCAAGCCATTAACAAATGAAACAAAAAATAAGCAAGGTTTATTTGGATGAAGCTAAGCATTGCATTCTGACATATATGAATAGTTGATAAAATAAGTGTCATGATTGATGTTTACTATGAAGCAGGTTGTTCGAGCAGTTGGTTTTAAGGGTCAAAGGCTTGAGATTCCAAGCAACTCATTGATCAAGGAAACATTGGAGCAACTCATTGATCTCTGCACATCGCAACAATTTGATCGCGAGTCAAAATCGTTTCTTCATAAGGTATGTCTTGTCTTGCCAATGTAGTATCTACCAAATAGAGCTATTGCAAGGATTGTTACAAAAAATACTCAATGTTTGACTTTTGATTAGTTGAATGCAAATGGTGCCATGACAATATTTGTTGCACTAAAAGGCATTACAACAGGAAGATGGTTTTAGTTTTGAAATCTATATCTAAGATAAATCATGATAGAAAGAAGATAGATGCAGATTTGCACTCCAAATCTGAGTAAAACCATAAATAATCGGACAGAAATAGAATATTTTGTTCAAAATTTTTAACACATCTATTCTTAAGTGTGCTATTCTTTTCATTCTTTCTATCTTAATGTACTCTTTTTTTATATTTATTTATTACTTTAGAGGCTGTATATAGCAATTTACTAGCTTATTAATCTACATATCATTGTTTATAGATATGTTCTGTTTTTTTCTCTCATTGACAGCAAGATGGTGTGTGCTTCAAAATCATTTCAATTCCATTGAAGGAAATGTTGATGTAAGATACTGCAGGATGCGTTAAAGACTCGAAGTAAATACCAATAAGCCTTTAATTAGAACTCTTGTATGATGGTGAAATCAAATACCGCTATTTCATCTAAATGTTAAAGTATTTTACTTTTGTAGTTAAGAAACATATGATCATAGTTTAAGAATTAAAATATATCCACAGTATCCCCGGGACAGCATCCGGGTGCCCAACTAGTTTTCTTATTATTAACTAAGAAAAGATCAACAACTTCGTTATCTTAAGTTTCTTTTCATTTTTTTGCTTTGATTTGTTGAATGTTTGATCAAACGTTGCCAATGGACTTAAATTTTGAAGTTAATTATGTCAAGTGTCTTAAATAAAATATTAAATTTGATAAATAAGTAAACATAATTTTAATTTTGATAAATAAAAACACGTTTAAATTTATTTTAAAAAATATCAGATAGAGATTTTTAGAGACATTTAAATGTATTAGAAAAATACTTAAACTTATTTTGAAAAATATCAGATAAAGACTTTTAGATACATTTGGTGACTTTATAAATCTGATATTTTTTAAAGAAGTTTGGAGTATATTTTTATTTTTCAAAATTTATTTGGTTTGAGTCAAAAAATCAAATTATGTGTTTCATTTTAGTATAATTGTGTGATTTTTCTTAATTTTTGCACATTGATTTGTTGAATGTTTGATAAAATGCCACGGGTCGGGTCGGGTTGCAAATTGGGTATCGATTTAGTTTTGGTTCAACTAAATGGGTCGGCATTCAAGTGGCGTTTATGTGATGTTTTTAAAGTGAAGTGGTATCTCTAGTCAGTTTTTTGGCATAAAATTTTTAAAATTAGTTTATAATGACTATTTAAGAATAAAATTTAATTTTTGATGACTTTCTTATAATAAATATGCAAACTAGACTCCCTGCACACCACCAGTTCTTCGGCACCTAATACTATTCCGCAGAGAATTTAGTCGATATTGAGTACTAGCAGTAACAGAAAGAGGGATTGATCATCAACAAAACTGCTTTATTCGTTGATTTTTGCAGAAACAATAATGGCGCTAAGACTGGTTAACAGAAGGTTAAGTAGCAAGCTCTTGCCAATGCTCTCTTCCACCTGTCGGCTCCACTCTCATGCTACCAGTTTTGGTATTTTTTTATTCTTTTAAATTAGGGTTCCGTAAGTGTTGATGCTTCGAGAAATTTGTAGTTACTCTGGGTATAATAGCTTGTACTGAAAATTGATCCCAGTTTATAAAGAAGTCAAGGAAGAAGATAAGAGCCGATTAGCTGGTAATGTGTTTAGTAGTGTTGCTTCGAGTTACGATCTTATGAATGATTTGATGAGCGGTGGATTACATAGATTGTGGAAGGACAGGTTGGTTTGACAGATATTCGATTTGTAGTTTTGATGTTTGTTTGATTTTGTTGCATTTCAAAGAGTTCATTAGGTTTCGTGCTTTAACTTAAGAACTTCGTATCACTCTTTGCTGTTTGGTCTCCAAACTGACTCCATTTCCTGGAATGAAACATCTTGATGTGGCCGGAGGAACAGGTATGTGTAGCTTATGTGCTATTCGCATAATTTGTTATTCTATATAATGGAAAACATGGTCGGTTAGAGAAAATGGAAGAATAGACTGATAAAATCCTGCTTCATTGGGATAAAGGGTGTGTGATTCTATCATCTAATTTATAGATAAACATACAGGTGATCAGTTTGAGTCTGAAGCTTTTTTAGTGCTGAGATTGTTCAATATCTTGAAGCCTTTAAATTTAAACTGTAATTAGTGACATAATCAAGAAATCAAGAAGTACACTTCGTGTATAAATGACTTGAGCAATGGTGTATGGATTTTTTTGTGCTTTAGGAGTATGGAAGTGAAATTTCTCTTCCTGTGCTTGTTCCTTTGCTTGGGTTGTTATTCTTGTTGGCCCATTTTGTTTGGTCTTTGCATTTGTCCTTTTCATTTTTTTTACTTGAAAGACTACTTGGGAAACCTTTATCTTAACCCTCTTTGTTTTCAAAGGCAATGAGAAGAAATTAGACCAAGTTGGTCCAGTTCTCTTACATAGTGATTACTATCAAATTAATTTTGAATTCATTTCATTTGTAAATGAAATGAAATGAAATTTATGAATAATTGTATTTGAAAATGAATTAACATGTTTGGTTTCTTTGTTGAATTCTTTATTTGTAAATGGATTTTGTGTTTGGAATGAGTAATGATTTATAAGTATTCGTCTTTTATTTATAATAATATCTTTATAGTTGATATTTAGGTAGTAGATTGAGAGTGTGGTGTAAGAATAATTTTGTCAAATTGATAGAAGTGTGGAATTCATTTGTAAATTCTATCTCTTTTGATACTTGATAGTATTTGTAAATGAACAAAATAACGAAGGATTTGAATGTTTTAAAAAATCAAATCAAACACAGGAATCGACAAAAATTAGGATTTACAAATGAATTTCATAAAATTTTGTAGAATTCATTTATACTAAACACACTGTTAAATTGTTCTTTATTTTCCTTCATTTATTGTTTCCGTGCTAATTATGTACCTACAATAAATAATTTAGTCAAATTATTAAAATGAAAGCTCAAAGCTTTATCGCTAGAAGTGTACCTTCCCATGAGCTTTATACATATATTTGTGATCTTCCATCTGCATAGAGGAACTGATGTTTTATTGAATAATGTTTATTCATATCCATCTGTTATATCCTGTGGAAGGAAGTTAATAGAGAAAACAAGTTTTACTGTTTATGATGTTTATTTCTTGTTCGTAACAATACTAGAAACATGTAATGGTGGTATTTATCACCTTTCTATAGTGATTGGTTGATTGTGGAACTCAAGTATCTTATTATATGCTAATACTATAGACTCTACAATTTGTGGAAACTTAACTGAGATGTCTTTTAAACTCATACTAATTAGAATTGATTGCCTGCATGACTCTAAAATCAGCATCACACATGACCCTCTGTTCGGTCTTAATTATGACATGCAACAGCTCTTGAAAGAATATTCCTGTGGCTGCTTACATGAGTTTCAAATCAGTTCCAATTAGCTTTTTTCCAATGTTCCAAAAATTCTCAACCTACCTGAGTTTGATGCTTAATTTGCAGGAGATGTTGCTTTCACGATCCTCGAGTTTATCAATAGTATTAAACGCAGAGCAACCCGAGATCCTGTTGATGATCATTTACATGAAGAAACTGAGATATATGTATGTGATATTAATCCCAACATGTTGAATGTCGGTAAAAGACGAGCCACAGAGATAGGTGAGTTATCAGAAATGAACAGTGAACCCTGCAGTAGTGATGCAGGGTCTATCTCAGGATTGGTTATTTAATTTTAGTTTCATTGCGGATTGATTTTGGTTTTCTTTATTACTGTGCTTAGGTCTTGGGCAAGAAAAATCTCTTATATGGGTGCAGGGAGATGCTGAAGCCCTGAGTTTTCCAGATAATTGAATGGATGGGTTACTCAATAGCATTTGGAATTCGGAATGTTACTCACGTAGAGAAAGTTCTTCCTGAAGCTTATAGGTACATCTGCAACTCATTGGCATATTTGTTCACATAAATTGCTTATTGCAATCTAAAACGTTCCATACATATTAGTTGTTAGGACTGTTAAAAATTGAAGATGTTGACATGTTAGTAACCTTATTCATGATTTGTATTTGAGTACTAACTTTTTTTTCAAGTTTTTCTTTTCTGGCTAGTGAAAACTCAGAAAAAAATTCTGTGGTGTTGAAAAAAGGCAGATGAGTGTATCTATAATAGAATAATTGAGTTGGAAAATTATGATCACATGTGGAACTAATTAATGTGCTTATCGATGCTCTGTGGAATTGTGTCTGATCCAACTAAATGCTCAACATATGAAATAGTAGGTGTATAGCTGTTTAAATGAAGCTGAACTTTGAGTTGCTATTGAAAACTTTAAAATGTTTCTATAAAAAAAGGTAATTTACTGAGAGAAACGACTTGGTTTCTTTATTTTTTTGTTTCAGGTCCTTTTGTTTTGAGTTCAGGTTTGACTAATTCAAGGAAACAATCATTTTGACAAAAATTGATATCTGTTATAGCATGTATGTAACAAAAGATCCTGAGCATCATTTTTGAACATACCCTTCAATTTTAAGCTCAAAGCACAGATTCCTATCTCGCTGTGAGATAATTCCAAGTGGGTCTCATAACTCTAGAATTTTGTTTATTGCTTTTGTGACTTAGTCTTTGTACTCTATGCCTCTAGCACGCCTTGTTGCTTATTAAGAAGGTATAGGAAGACTTTGAACTGTAATACTTGTGATGATTGTTCTGTTGTGTACTATTTTTTGTTTTTGTGTTGTTATATTAGCTTGAAAAATTCTGCTCTTTTTATTTTAGGGTATTAAAACGTGGAGGAAGATTCATCTGCCTTGAACTGAGCCATGTGGAACTTCCCGTGTTTGAAGAACTGTCAGTGGCCTCTTCTACTTCTGTTTTTTCTCTACAAATTTGATATGCCTATAAGAAAAACTTCTTGGTTGTTATTAATGTTCCCTTCTAGTGTGACACTTCAGGTGCACTGTAGAGGTAATATCTTAGCTTCAGCCTTGATGATAAGCTAAATGGTTGGTGTTTGACTCACTTCCATAGCTTTGACTTCGGGAGATTTAAATGGATAATGAGCCACTAAAAATGAATTTTGTAACTTCAAATTTCAATTTTTTTTTCTAGTCCGCTCTAAAAGGTGATTCTATTCTCATGTAGGTATGATTACTACTCATTCTCGATCATTCCAGCTGTAGGAGAGCTAGTTGCAGGTGACTGGGATTCTTATCGGTACACAATCAGGTTTTAACTTTGTTCTGTACTCCAAAACATTTCTTTATTATTTATTTGAACCATATAAGATTTCTGAGGTAATTTGATGCTGAACTTCGTGAGAGCTTAGGTCCTAGTATGAGCAACTATGACTTTTAACATGAATTGCATTTCTTTTCTTTTCATCATTATTGGATTATGCTACTCGCATTGCTCCTGCATAACAAATAGTGGTTTGTCAATGTGGGAATCTTTTCTATGAATGCAAGTATCTGCTGGGAAGATTCACCGATGAAGCACATACGTACAGAATGGAACACAATTTTGGTGATTAGTTTGCATGGGCTGTAGCCATATTTACTAAATTTAGTCCATCGGATGTTTTAGTTTATCTTGTCAGCATTCATGCATCTTCTACCTTACTTTGACTTCCTTTTTATTTACCCTCAAAGATGAGTGTGGCGGAGATGAAAATGTTAAGATGGATGTGTGGCAATACGAGATTACATAGGATTCGTAAAGAGTATATTAGGCAGAAGGTAAGATTAGTCTCTATTGAAGATAAACTTAGGGGTGGTAGATTAAGATGGTTTGTCATGTGAGTCGTAGATCTAGAGATGCTCCAGTTAGGAGAGGTGAGGATATTAGAGTTGAGGTAGTAAGAGAGGGAGGAGGGGTAGACCTAGGTTAACTTGGTGACTAGTAAATGATGATGACCTAAATATCCTAGATATTTCTGCAGAGTTGGCATTAAATCGTGTGGCTTGAAAAGAAAGAATCCATATAGCCGGCCCCAATTAACTTGGGATTAAGGCTTAGTTGAGTGGAGTTGAGTTGAGTTGATATTTAAACAATGTCCCACAATGATGGAGGACGGTAACTGTGCACACTAGATGCTGGTAACAAAAATGTGCATATGCAGTATCTTTTAGTTCTTTACGAAGGATACTTTCATAGCTCAACAATCAAATTTTGAAGCCCTGGTTAATAAAATGTTAACCTCAACCGTAGATTACTTGGTTCAAATAGAAACATGAGGTTGCTATGTGATGTTTTTACCCGGTGCCATCGTGCTGTTGTGGGTCGTTTGTTTGCATAACACTTGCTGCTTCAGAGTCACTAAATGTTGTGTGTGGTGAGTGCAGGAAAAGTTTGCTTCAACGATAGCCGATGCCAGGTTTCAGAAGGTTGAGTATGAAAATCTTGTAGCAGGAGTTGTGGCCATTCATTCTGGATTGAAACTTTGAAAGTGTCTTCGTCTTTCAGATTTGTTAGATTTTCTGATTCTTTATTTTTTTTTGGTAGTCTAGTTTCAGATTTTACATGGTCTTTTTATGCTTTTTTTTTTAAATTCTTCCATACATAGTTTTAGGAGTTTTTGAAAAGCTGCATTTGTTTTGTTTGGCAAAAATTTCGCTGGTGGCAATTGGGATTAGGTATCTGTTGAATAGGAATAACTCAATTTTGTTAGTATGCAACTGCGAAATAATATTTGATAAATAAATTTTTGAGGGAGAGTTCTTAATGCAAAAGATTTTTTTATTGGTTCAACCACCTGAAATCCCGTATGACCTGACTAATCCGGATAGGACCCGAAGGGCGGCAAAGTAGAGTTCTCCATACGAAGATCTACTATTTTAAACTGTATATAATTTTTTTTTTAAAATTAGTGTAATTATTAAGGCCTTATCACTATTTGATAATTTATGTTCTATCACTTATTACTAATGTTTCTTTTAAAAATATTATAAATATCTCTGTCTGATAATTTACATATTCTATTACTAGTTACTAATTTTTTTTCTATCACAACTAACTATTAATGTTTCTTTTTAAAATATTATCGCAATTTGATAATTTACTTTTTCTATCATTACTAACGACTAGTGTTCTTAAATATTAATTGAGTTAATCTAGTGGTGATGATAATCATGAGCTATCATTTTATATATATTATGTATCCAAAAATTCAATTTGGTGTCTATTTAAGAATTGTTCATTCAAAAAACACTTTCATTTTTCTAGCAACCAATATTATTTGCATTTAGTTCCGTAAAAAGAAAATATTACTCCATCTTATAATGATAGGCAATTTTTTTTATTTGTCCAAAATATTAGACGTGTTTCTTTATTAAGATTTGCAATTGTGTACTGCTTTGTTATATTAACCTTATATTAATGCATATAAATTATATTATTAATTATTAAGATATAATTTTATAAGTAATATTGGAAAACTCTTCTAAAATTAATAATTTTAATTATTTTTTTAATCTACATGAAAAAGGCTTATTGCCTATTTTTATAGGGGAAAAATCACACTTTTATTACAAAATAAAATTTTGTTTTTGACAAATGTTATCCAAGATTTTAATTTTTAAAAATGTTAGAAAAAACAAAATGAATTTTATAAATGACATATTCACGAGAAATTGATTTTTTCGCAAAAAATGAATTTTAGTACAAAAAATATGTTTTTGCAGGAAGTCTTCAAAAAGTCTTCAGAAGGTCTTCAGAGGGTTTTTTAGTGTAAGTCCTAGTAGAGGGCAATGAATGACAATCCAAAAGGGATGAATTAGATTTTTAACAAGTTAAAAATTTTGTTGAAAATCTTTTGTAAACTAAAATTATTAAGTTTTTCTTTCAAACTTAAGTCAAAGTATAAATGCGAAAGTTTTAAAGATCAAATTCACACTCAATAGTATAAATCAAATGCAATGCAAAGCAATTAAATGAGAGAGAGTAGGGAAAAAGTGCACAAATCCGATTTATAGTGGTTTGATTCTTCTTGATTTACGTCCACTCTTCTAGCTCAACTAGAGAGTTCAATCCACTAGAGATTTTTCCTCACTTACAGTTGGAGGGAAACGTTACACCTTGTTTTTGTAGGATCAACAAGATAACCTTTACACCTTGTTTTTGTGGGCTCAACTAGAAAACCTTAACCACTAGTTTTTGAGAGCTCAACTAGCAAACTTGACCTCTAGTTTTTACGGGATCAACTAGGAAACCGAACCACTTGTTTTTGCGAGATCAACAAGCAAACCGAACTCTAGTTTTCTAAAGCTCACTAGCAACCACTCTTTTTTTAAGGCACAACAAGGAAACCTATCTACCCCAAACAAACAACATTGCTTATCACAAATTTAACCCAAGTGTATAGCAGATTAAAGCTCACTCAAACACAACAGTAAGATAGCAAGTAAATAGATCAAATGGGTTAGAAAAGTAGAAGTGAGAGATAAAATGATTAGCAATTCTTGCCAAGGGTATCTTGTAGAGTCACTAATCACACTAGAATAGGGGTTGAATAGTGTGGTAATAGAAGTTTTGAATTTTCTTCGAAAATAAGTGCGATAAATGAAAGAACACCAAGAACTTATAGTGGTTCGACCAACTCGATGTCTACATCCACTACCTAAGTATCACCACTTAGGATTTTCACTATCAATCTTCTCAAAGATTACAACTTCACTTTCTAACTAAGTGAGAACTCTTATAAGATTCTTGATTCCGGTTCAAGAACAAAAACCAACCTAAGGATCTACCATTGATCCCTCTCACAATTACTCTTTTAAAAGTGTTCACAAACACTCACCAACAGATTAAAAGCTAGTAATACAAGCAAATGAAGAACGAAATTGAAGAACAAATACACTTATATCAATAAATGAGAAAATAAATGCTTTGATGCTTGGTAGTTGTAAGAATTCATTGCCCAGATGTTTTGTTAGTTGTTTCTGGCCTCCCAAGAATGTATTTATACTTCTCTCTTGATTTCAGACCGTTGTGGGATGTATTGTAGCCGTTGTGGTATTAAATGAGGCGTATTTAATACACTATCAGAGTCTTCTCACGTACGTGACATAAATCTTACGTACGTTATCTGACTTGATGTTCATCACACGTACGTGATAAGTACATTCACGTACGTTGATCATAGCGAATTTCCAGTTCACGTACGTGACTTCTATGTCTGAACCATCCAGTAGCTTATGTTTTCATTCCGGAGCATCTTGCGTATTTGAAACTCAATCTCACGTACTTTAGTTAGATGTGACGTACGCGACTGTTTATTCTTGCGTACGCGAACGATCAACACTTGACCGTTGCTTCATCTGTTTGTCTCGATCCACGTGAAATTCAAAAAATATGCTCTGAACTGAGATCTTCATTTTGTCTTGTATGTCTAACGTACATGACTTCTGATGTCTCACGTACGTATAGCTTTTATGCCTTCAAGTGATTCAAGACTTCAATTTTTTCGCTTTAATTTCGATTATTTTTCACGTACTTTTGATACCTCTCACGTACGTGAACATCGTCTAACGTACGTGATTATCATTTCTTCCAACTTTCAGTAGCTTCTGTTTCAAGTCATGGTCGAACTTACGTACTTTAGACTACATTGACGTATGTGACATGTACAGACGCACGTGACTTTGGACACACGTACGTGAATATTCCTCAGTTCAAATTCTGCAGTTTATTCATCATCAAAACTTAGAGAAAAGTTGACCACCCTTGGTCCAACAATCTCCTCCTTTTTCATGATGACAAAACACTTAACTCCCCCTAAATAAATGCATAAGTATTTGAAGAGCGAATCAAGGTTTTTAGCCTTGTTCATTTTGGTTAGTTCATCAACATCAATAAGTATATCAATTTTTGATTTTACTAAGGGTATCTCTCTCTCCTCTTCTATCCAGGGACGTCTATTTATAGTCACTCTTGAATATATAGCCGTTAGAGCCTCAAAGTAGCCGTTGTGATAGAATGAAACGTTCTGTTTTAAATGACGTCACCTTGTACAACGTGCATTGTATCTCCCTCTACGTGCGTTAAACTTTGTACCATTGAGTTTGTAGTGACTTGATAACGATTTAACGCGCCTTGCAAGAACTCTAGTAGCCACGGCCTTGAATGGATTGTCATTAACGTGCATTGAACCACCTTCAACGTGCGTTGATCATAACTAAACGTGACTTGTGGCTTTCTCAACGTGCATTGTTCTTCGATCCAGAATACGCACAATCGCCCAGTGATTCTTCAACGTGTGTTGCACACTCTGCAATGTGCGTTGTCGACTTGATTTCAAGATCATACCTTTAATCAACGTCAGTGTGTCAGAGAATATTCAAATTCAAATCCCGAGGAACGTCTTGGATTTGTCCTCATCTGACCCCTTCAACGTGCGTTGCAGTTGTTGTAACGTGCGTTGTGCAATTCATCAAAGATAGCATATTTCGCTCTATAATGCGCCATGTGTTATCCGGCAAGTGTATAACGTGCATTGTAGCTTCCTTAACGTGCGTTAATGAACATATGATATTTTTCACTTCTGGAATGGATGGATCTACGCGCCTTGTATCGATTATAACATGCCTTAATGCCATTTTCATCATGATCAATGTGATTTGCATAGACATAACGTGCTTTGTATCAAGATATCAGCAAGTCTGTAACTTAACACATCTTTCATGGATGTTTTGCAATCATCATCATCAAAACCGAAGTCAACAATCTCCCTCTTTTTGATGATGACAAAACATACATGAATTTAAACATCTATTCATCAATAACAAACAATTTGATCAAGGATTTTACTCATTGTCACTTGGTTAGTCCAACATAATAATAAGCGCAATGTTCGAGGCAATAATGATAGCAATTGTAAAGTATGATACCAATTGTAAGATATATGTGAAAGGATAAAACACTTAATCAAATTCATGTATATTTCTCTCCCTTTTTGTATCATCAAAAAGGTTAAAAACATTGTAAGTCCTAGTAAGGGGAATAGAATGGCAATCCAAGAGGGGGTGGATTAGATTTTTAGAAAGTTAAAAACTTTGTTGAAAATCTTTTGCAAATTAAAATAAATAACATAGTTTATTTTCAAACTTAAGTCAAAGAGTAAATCCAGAAACTTTAAAGATCCAATCCACACTCAACAATAATGTAAAGAAAATGCAAGTGCAAGGCAAAGTAAAGAGAGTAGGGAGAGAGAAATCAAAGCCCAATATTTATAGTGGTTCAGTCATCTTGACCTATGTCCACTCCTTTAGCTTCAATTAGAGAATTTGAATCCACTATCAACCTCATTTGCGGGTGGAGGCAAAAACCGTTACACTTTGTTTTTGCAGGATCAACAAGAAAATATTTACACCTTGTTTTTGCGGGCTCAACAAGAAAACGTTTCCCTAGTTTTTGCGGGCTCAACTAGAAATCCTTAACCACTAGTTTTTGCGGGCTCAACTAATAAACCTGATCACTTGTTTTTGCGGAATCAACAAGTCAAACCGAGCTACTTATTTTTGCGGGATCAACAAGCCAAACCGAGCCACTTGTTTTTGCGGGATCAACAAGTCAAACCCAACTCTAGTTTTCTAAGACTCACTAGCAACCACTCTTTTTTTTTAAGGCTCAACAAGGAAACCTATCTACCTCAAGCAAACAATCTTGCTTGATACAAAATCAACCTAATGATATAATAGTTTTAAGCTCACACAAACCCATAAATAAGATTGCAAATAAATAGCTCAAGTGGGTAAGAAAGGTATAAATGAGAGAGAAAATAAATAGCAAGAATAGCAAAATGTCTCTCTTTCCTCTCTTCTGTCTAGGGACATCTACATATATCCACTCTAAAGAATATAAACGTTGAAAGCCTCGAAGTAGCCGTTGTGAGGGAGTAAAGCCTTTTGTTTTAAATGACGTCATCACAATAACGTGCGTTCTTACTCATTAACGCGCGTTCTTTAGTATGCCATCAGATATCAACGTGTGTTATTGGCCATCAGCGTGCCTTGTTGAAGTTGCAGTGCCTTCTGTTTGAAGATCATCCTTCATCAACGTTCCTTACGGAAACACAACGTGCTTTGATAATCTATTCAGCGCGCCTTAAGGAAACATTAACGTGGGTTGATCGAATCTTCAGCATTCCTCAACGCGCCTTAATGATCAACCACGCTCTTTAACGATCTCAAAGATCATTCCTTTAATTCTGACACATCTCGTACAAAAAGCATATTCAAATTTGAATTCTCGAGGAGTGTATAACAGATTTGTCATCTTCTGAAGAACTCCTCATCAACACGCGTTCTTCGTTGCTAACGTGCGTTGTGCCAGCAATATTAAAAATATCTCCTTTACTCATCAGTGGGCGTTCTTCAACTCAATAGCGTTCTCTCAATGTTAAAGACAGAGTTGTATTCAAGATACCTCAGATCAAGTCTTCGATAACGCGCCTTAGTGACCATTAGCGCTCTAGTAGTTTCCCAGAAACTCTACAAGAGCAAGTTCGTGCGTTCTTGATTTATTAGCATTTCCAAAAGCTAATAGAATACTTCCAATAGTGTAACAACATTGTTAGCGCGTGTTCTTCACTCAATAACGAGCGTTGATGCCATTTTGGATTTGAACCAGCGCAAGCTAACTTGATATCAACGTGTGTTGGAGTTAATCAACGTTCCTTGCTTAATATCTGAAGTAACACCAATGTTCTTTCTTTATTTCTACTTCATTTTTCATGCGTTGATTCCATGAATCATTTTTTACCGAATTTAAAATAAGTTTGATTTTCCAGATCATTTTGGTTGAATGGATGCTTGGGGATGTTAGATTAGGTTATATTGAAGTTAGAGGAACATAGATTAAGCTTGAAATTATAAGATTTGATGTTATTTTGAAGTGGGTTAATGTTAGTTCAGGTTTGAACTAATTTTTGATGATTTTGAATTATTTTGTTGAATTTGTTGATAGATTTAAGTTTCTGAGGTTGATTAAGAGTAATGTGAACAGATTGGAACATCGAATTTCGAGCGGAACGAATTTCAAGATGTTTTTGGGTAATTTTCTATCGAAAGGAATAATTTTGAGGACTAAATTGCAATTTTAACTAATTAGAGGACTAGTCTAGAATGTTTCAAGGGTTTAGAGACTGATTTGGAATTTTACAAAGTTTGGGGTATAAAATGTAATTTTGAAAAAATTGAGGAACCAAATGTTAATTTACATCGAGATATAATTTTCGATGAAAGTGTTAGATATTAGTTTGCAATAGGGTTTTTGGCACCGTTAGGGGTTGGGACTGCATTATGCACTTGCATACATATCAGTTAAGGCACAATACCAGTACCGTATTTGAGTCTGCTATGATCTACTTGTTATCAGTTCTTTCTAATTCTGTCATTTATCTATCTTAAGCTTTATTGGACATCTGAGGTGGTCAACTATCCACCAATGATTAGTAATTTGATTATTAGCTCGACATCTAGGTGAATACCGTAGCAACTTCAGACACATAACTTGTGTCTTTCTGAACTTACATGTTTTTGATGTGATATCACCTAATAAGTAAACTTGATTAATTACGGATTAGAAACACTTAAAACCTGATTATGTGTAAAAAGGGAATAAACTATCAGTATAAGTCAGAATCTACAACCGATAACCGACAAAATTGCTAGCGAGTTTAGCTCTTAAAGGGTTCCACCTTGTTGATGGCAGGTCAGGTTTGTTTCGTCTCCTCGGTTATTCAGAGCTCTATGTTACATTCATTTACAGTTTATAAATGGCCAAAACATATGATATACTGACTATCCCAGCAAAGTCAAATTTTTTTCTGAACAGGTTCAGTGCACTCTAAAAAGCTTATCATAGTTCCTTGGTCGGTTTGTTGCGCTTCTATGAAAGAAGGGGACTTGGGGTTAAAGACCTAGACTATCTGAATTTGGCAATGTCGGGTTCTCTGGCTTTGAGATTTCTTACACACAGATCCTATGCTCTTAGGGTTTTAGAGTCTCAGTTTTTATATCCTTCAGGTCTACATGCTCCTCTTACTTCTACTTTACTATATAGTTTTATATCAGGCAAACTGTTGAGGTGTTAAGGAAGCAGTCTTGTTGGTTTGTCATTACCTCTTCAAGCATAAATTTTTTGACTGAGAATTGGCTGAAACCTCCTTTGGCTTCTCAACAATGCCGAATGTCAGAGCCGATCAGTGATTACGTCGATCAAGGGAAATGGGTTCTTTCGGATTCATTTAGTCTAGTAAATAGGTAAGCCGTGAAGGAGGTTCAATTCCTACAGGAAAGTTTTGATGTCTGTCTCTGATGACTAGCTAATACTGGAGCTTTCACGGTTAAAGGGTATTACAGAGCACTTACTAGATGCAAGGATGTGGCTCTTTGGAGTGTTTTCTTGTGGAAAGCATACATTCCTCCATCCCGCTCTGTGGTGGCTTAGCAGGATTTCTTGGGTTATTTATCAATGGAGAAGAAGTTAGTCCAAAAAGGTATTCAGTTTCCATCTCGATGCTCTTTATGTCGGCTTGGTAGTGAGACTATGGACCATTTGTTTGTTTCGTGCCCTATTGCCATTCAGGTTTGGACGGTTCTCTCCTCTTTATTTATGCTTCGAGTTCATCTTGGTGACTCTCTTAAGGCTTTAATTCTGGTGGGTATGAAGGCTGATTTGAGCATGCAGGTTAAGGCACTTTGAAATGTTGCTATTATCAGTGCTATTTGGGTTATATGGCATATAAGAAATGACTGCATCTTTCAGGATCAACCTGTTAGCATCTATTATACCCTGAGAACCCTATGGAAATGTATCGAGGAAGCAAACTGATTTCTAGTTGGCTGGATGAAAGGTTCTATGGAAGAACTTTAGTTTTTTAGCAAAATTGGAATTGTCAAAATTCCTAGGACGACACCCAAAATTATTCCTTTTGTTTGGCAACCCCCTCTAGCTGATTGGGTCAAGGTAAATATTGATGGCTCGACTTTTGGAACTCCTATTTCTTTTGGTATAGGCGGGATTTTCAGAAATGTCAGAGGTTTCTCCAAATGGGCTTTTCCATTCTCCACTGGGGATGCACCTGCCTTTATTTGTGAGTTGCAGGCGGTAATTTTTGCTATACAAAAAGCATCAGCTTGTGGATGGAGCAATGTTTGGTTGGAGAGTGATTCCATGATTATGGTGATACTCTTCAAGACAGACTTTGGATGTTCCATGGTGTTGTCAGATACAATGGGCAAACTATCTTTGTCGGCTTCACAGTATGAATGCGGTGATCACGCATGTGTATAGGGAAGGAAATATGGTTGCTGACAGATTAGCAAATTTTGGAGAGAAGAATCCTAGGTTTCATTGGTCAAATTCCTTTCCTGACTTTTGTAATCATTTAGTTTATGAGGATTTTTATTCTAGGGAGAACCACCGTTTTGGGTAGTCTCCACATTGACTCTTATTGTAATTTTTTCCTTTCATATTAATAATATTTGAGTAGATGAAGAAGGTGATGCAGGTGCTAATGGGTGCAAACCTAGTTGGAATATCAGGGTGCACTACTTATTCTTTTGCCCTAACATTTAAAAAAAGTTAGAATAAGTATCAGTACTTATAGATAACAATATTATATATCTGCTTTACATGCTTGCCTGTGATCAGTATATTATATAATTATATATTCAGTGATTTGGGACACTCAACTACGGAGAGGCATAGCCTTTGGTATACCAATAATCAGTCAAGACCCAATTACCAGGGTTGGTGGTAACATTGCGTATCCAGGCCAGACACCCAGTATCATGTGGCAAAGCCACATTATTTCAACTCTGTCTCGGTCAGATTACAATTATATACATATATATGATATTTATCCTTATGTTGTGATTGTGTGTTGTTTGCTGAGAGTGCAAACAATTTCAAAATGAATTTCAAACTATTACTATAAGTAGCATGTATATGTATGTATTTCGTATATTGTATGTGGCAGTTTTCAAAAACGTTTTCCAAACGGTTTATGTGAGGTCTCAGAGGCGATCTGGAGTGTTATCCCTCACTGAGTTTACTCACCCCTCTCCTTTAACATTTTCAGGTTATTCAGCATTCATTTTGCCAGATCTTCAGCGCCCAGTGAGGCACCTGGTTCAGTTGTCAGTGTCCTTTTGATCGGGCCAGTCTGCATATATTGTAGATGCTCCACACTGAGTAGTGGGTTATGGTTTTGCATTTAACGATATATTGATTTTACCGATTTTACTGATAAGTTAATTATTTTGTATTTTCGCTATTATGATATTATTATTATCATTTACGAATATTATTTGATAAAACTTATATTTGTTAAATGGTTTTAATATGGCTAACAAGATGACTATTAAACGAATAAGTTGGGTAGAATATCTGATTATCCGAGGCTTGTGCGAGATGGGCTGGGCCTCCAGTTCGGTTTGCCTCGTACATCAGTCATGGTCCGAAAACAGTTTGTGACAGTTATCTTTGTTGATTTAGTAATTGGACTTAAGTTCATGGATGTTGATTGTTAAACCAATGACAGTTAACATTTGATTCCTTCTATGTTTTGATTAATGTATAAAACTTATTAAGAATGTCTTTAAGAATGAAAAAAAATCATGATCAAAGAAAAGTCAAGAGAATATGTTCGAGACCTTGAGTAGTCAACTAATACAAGTGGCGAGTCGATTGGTTAGACCATAAGTCGACTGATGACGGCCATGAGTCGACTAGTAAAGATCATGATGCTCAAATTTACTAGAAATGGCATTCACATGATGCACAACAGTCATATAACATATATGTAAGTTGAGTAGTCGACCCATAGAGTTGGTGAGTCGACTAACGAAGAACAAAGAAGTTAATCTGAGGCCATGAGTCGACTAGTGACTTGGGTAGTTGACTAGTGGTAGCTGTCAACATAAAAAATGCTTCATGATTGATTTCCAATGGATCCCTACACTATTCCAACGGTTATATTAATTTGAAGGGTGTCTCAAACATTATAAATAGAGGCTTGAAGGACAAAACAAAATCCTTGCTACAACTATTCTACATTTGGTGCTCAAAATTAGCCTAGTTTGTGGGTATTTTTTTTTTATCTCTTATTCTAAAATCCCACTATCATTATGAGTCATTTGTAAGCACTTTGATTATGAGTCAGGTTTGTTGTTAGCTTATAACAAAACAACATTTTATGGGCCTTAGAGGTGCGAGCCGGAAATCAAGCTTATGTTAGTTTTGAAGGTATGAGCTGCAATCAATCTCGTTGTATTGACCTTGTTGGATTGAGCCAGAATCAATAATCGCATAGTGAAATTGGGTAAATCCTAAGTGAGGAACTTAGATAGTGGAAGTAGGCATCGAGAATTGGCCGAATCACTCTAAATTGCTTGTGTTTATTTTTCTCTTCTTTCAACTCTCAACAACACAACTTAGAAGACCAAAAAGATAGTCCAACAAGTGGTATCATAGAGGTCTCTGTTCTAGAAGGCTTAACATCCTTGGTGTAATCCCAATATGGCTATCCAAAAGGGAAGTGAATTGGATTTCGTGAAAAGTATAAAAGATTTTTAAAACTTTTTGCAGTATTTTGAAAAACGGAAATTAATAGATCAATCCAACTCACACAACCACAGAAACTGAAATGAAAGTAAGAGATAGAAAAAACAAATTCAAGATTTATAGTGGTTCGGTCCTCCTTGACCTGCGTCCACTCCTTTAGAACCCCCTAGAGAATTTTAATGCACTATCTCCTCACTTACGGGTGAAAGAAAACCGTTACACCTTATTTTTTGCAGGCTCAACAAGAAACCGTTACACCATCTAGTTTTTGCAGGAAACAAACTAGGAAACCTACACCCACTTGTTCTTCCAAGGAAACAAAACAAGAAAAACCTTAAACCTTGTTTTTCTAAGGCTTAATAAGAAAA
>CAODLS013313303.1:0-14501 GCA_948243855.1 Flueggea neowawraea | reverse complement strand
CCTTTACTGTCAAGAAGGAACTGCAATTGACAAATTAACTGGTTTAACTTCTTGTTTTCAAGCTCACCCATGGTTTAGAGGTATTGAGTGGGATAAATTGTATCAAATAAAAGCTGCATTCATTCCTGAAGTCAATGGCGATTTAGACACTCAAAACTTTGAGAAATCCGCTGAGGTTGATTGATAATTCTTTTATAAACATGGAAATTTGCAGTGAGAAGGAAAACTTTGCTAACTTTTATATCGTCTCGCATGATTTTTTGTGCTGGTGGACAACCAAATTCAGGTTTCTTCAAAGGTTGGTCCCTGGACAAAGGTTAATATAGATATGTTTAATTATATATGCATTTTAATGCAAGGTTCAATGCTGACTAAAGCCTATTTGGTCATTTTCTGCAGATGCTATCATCAAAGGATATTAATTTTGTGGGTTATACTTACAAGAACTTTGAAACTGTAAATGATCCCCAGTTACCTGGGATTGGTTTTTTTCTTTTTCTCAAAATTCTCAAGTTTATTGACATGCATTTTGTGTGTGTGAGCTATCATCAAAGGATATTAATTTTGTGGGTTATACGTACAAGAACTTTGAAACTGTAAATGATCCCCAGTTACCTGGGATTGGTTTTTTTCTTTTTCTCAAAATTGTCAAGTTTATTGACATGCATTTTGTGTGTGTGAAGTCATCACTAAGTGGGGAAGAGATTTGCTAATAGTCATTGCTTTCTGAAAGTCTTGCAGTTTCCGCTTGAACATCTATAGCTTCACTATATACCCGGATAAATGGATCTTGTCTACAAGGACTGGAAAATTGTTATCGCTTACATCATCATTTCAAAAATTTGACAAAAGCAAAATTTACAGAATGAAAACGCATTAGAAATTTACCCTAATATTATTGTCCTGTTTCATTTATCACATTTGTAAAGTTGAACTTTCATATTTTGGTTATTTTTATTCTCTCATATATGACTCACTTTTCCACCATTATGATGCACAGCTGAACTGAAGACGAATAGTTCAAAACCCAAGGGGCCTTCAATAAAGAGTATTTGGTAAGGGATTTTATTCATATTGATGATTATTGGTCAGTATTTATTGTAGAATGCAATGCCCTACCCACTCTGATACTAATGCTTCAGTCCGAGGATACTATGATTCACTATGAAGCGGTAGGTTCTTGGCTAATAATTTCTATTGCTAGAGTCTAAGTTCTGCAAGTTATTTTGAGTTTTGGCTCAGTGCGAAATTCCTGTCAACTTTACAGGTTGGTGTGGTTGGAAATTTGGTCCATTCTTCTCCAAACATAAAGAAAGAAGTTCTTCTTGCTGGGGCTCTGCAACCAGTTATTGGATTGCTTAGGTAACACCAAAATTTTCAATTTGCGATAGTATCCTAGTCCCTCATTTTCTTATTGTTGATTATGATGCATTAATTATGCCACTAAGCGTATATCTTTGACAGCTCCTCCTGTCCAGAGAGCCAAAGAGAGGCCGCTTTTTTATTAGGTCAATTTGCTGCTGCTGATTCAGAATGCAAGGTAAATTGAGATATCATTTGTGGCGAAGATGGACATACTTTCAAGGGTAGACTGTGTCTTTATGTTATCTCTCTTCCAGACATGACAATTGACAGCAATGAAATTCATGCAGGTGCACATTGTTCAAAGAGGACCTGTCAGTCCATTGATTGAGATGCTTGAGTCCCCAGATCCACAGCTAAGAGAAATGTCAGCCTTTGCACTTGGGAGATTGGCTCAGGTTATTACTCTGTAGACTCTATTTGGTGCCCATGCTATCTTTGAAGTGATTTTTCACACTGGTAAAATTGACGTTGAGATACTTCATCAACTTTATCTTGAAACTGCATTTCAGTACAAAACAACATTGAAACAGGCAATCTTTCTTGAGAATCTATTCGCATTGTTCCCTTGCATCAAATTGGAGAACAGAAAAGTGTGATGTTTATCTTGTTTTGTTTTGGTTTACTGATTCTTTTAATTTTTTTTCCCAATTAGGAGTCGCACAATCAAGCAGGCATTGCTTATAATGGTGGTATAGTGCCATTACTGAGCCTTCTTCAGTCAAAAGATGGATCTTTGCAGCATAATGCTGCATTTGCGCTGTTTGGTCTTGCAGATAACAAGGTATCATTAAGTTGCTTCATTCATTTTTTAATCATTGCTTAATTTTAAAGTGTAGATTTGTTCAACTCTAATTCTTGTTTTGATTCTTATAGGATAATATTCCAGAACTTGTCAAGTTTGGGGCAGTTCAGAAACTTCAAGAGGGGGTATTCTGTGCTCAAGTATGCCCCTCCACTTCATAACAATCTGTCTTTGCTTTTTGTGCTGCTTTCACTGAAATTATATTGGTTTAATAGATTGGCCAAGTTAGAAAATTTTATTTCTTAACTCTATTATTAATTGGTACGTTGTTGCCGTTGCTGCATTGGAATAATTTATCTTTTCACTTCGTTGCAGCCAACAAAGGAATGCGTTGCGAAAACGTTGAAAAGACTAGAAGAGAAAATTCATGGACGGGTGAGTCTCTATACGTGCAATTTTCCCAATTTCGGCAATCCTCTCCCAATGTATCTGTAATTTCTTCACTTGCTAGTTTTTATTTTAGAACTTTGGCTGGTTCTGATTTATTTTTATATATCTACCTTACGAGTCTTTTTGTTTGAACATACATACATATATATATATATATAGCAATGTATTAATTCTATAGATCCCTTCTGTAATTGAACAGGTAATGAAACATCTCTTGTATTTGATGCGAGAAGACAAGGCTGTCCAAAAAAGGGTTGCTTTGGCTCTTGCACACCTTTGTGCTCCTGAGGAACGAAAAATCATTTTTCTTGACAATCATGGTACGATTGCTTTGTCTGCAAAAGTCTTTTTGCGCTGTTAACTTTCTTTCCTTGCTGATTTTTTAATTTATGTGGTTTTCTCTTCTAACTTGTAATATGCACATGTGACTTCCCGCAGGATTAGAGTTGCTGCTAAGCCTTTTTGAGTCTGGAAACATTAAGCAGCAGAATGATGCGTCAGTGGCCTTGTATAAGATGGCTACAAAAGCCACTTCAGCTTCTTCTTCAGATGCAGCTCCTGTATCACCAAGCCCACAGGCGAGTAGTCTGTTTCCTTTCTTTAGTACGTATAATCTTTAATTTATCTTGGTTGGGTGGTTTGGGCCACAATAAAATGAATGGTTGTGGATTTGAAGTCAGCAGTTTATTATTTCGATAAATCTTTAGTGGACTGGATGGGAAATAATTATTCTCATCTTTCTATTAGCTTTACTGGAGCTGTATCAGTTTGCTTTATAGGTGCCCGGAAATGATATGAAATTGCAACTTGTGCGTCACTCATGTTGCTATCCCTATAAGCAAATGATTTTGAAAATGCGTTTCATCATTTCCTGGTCCTGAAACGTAGGTGACATTTTATTTTACTTATCTTTTCGTGCAGGTATATATGGGTGAGCAATATGTCAACAATCCAACATTGTCTGTTCTTAGTTGAAGGTATACAATTTATACTGTCCATGGGCATGTTATGTTAAATGTGAATCATTGAAGTTTTGAGACGCAATCAATAACATGACCATGCCTTTCTTTTCCTCTGTCAGGCAAACGGTTCTATGCTCACAGAATCTGTCTTCTTGCTTCTTCAGATGCTTTCCGAGCAATGTTTGACTGGGGTTACAGGGTGAGCATCAGCTTACTGTTTTATACTTCTCTAAATAAAACACATTTTGTTTCGAAATCTGTCATATGGTTTCTCCATAAACGATATATTTATTTGAAGGTTTCAATATTGTGGTAGGTGTATATTGAAACGAGAATTTTTTTTAGAAAAGATCACTAGTCGTTGAACTATAACTAAGGAAAAAATGTGAACATTGCAGGAAAGAGATGCCAAGGATGTAAAGATACCAAACATCAGATGGAACGTCTTCGAGTTAATGATGAGGTGTGAATTCTAACCTCTCCTTGCAGTAGTAAAAGGAAATGTATGTAAGCTTCTGACAGTTGGCTGGTTTATGCTTATAGGTATATATATACAGGATCTGTAAATGTCGATATGGATATTGCACAGGATCTTCTAAGAGCTGCTGATCAATACCTTTTGGAAGGCCTCAAACGCCTCTGCGAGTGTGCCATTGCACAGGTTAGATACTATGCTCGGAATTTAGTTGGACGTGAAAAACCTGCTATGAATAGCACCAAGCAAGTCGTGTAAAATTGGGTTAAATGAATGCCTTTTGTCTTTGGCCCAGGATATTTGCGTGGAAAATGTGTCGCTTATGTATGATTTATAGGAAAGGCTTTAACGCGACCTCATTGTGGACATCATGCATATTGTTTGTACTCGAGCATTTCAACAAATTGAGTTGCAAGCCGTGGTATGGTTTCCTTCTCTTGTTTGTATCTTCACCCATTATCCATAGTGAAATGCATTGTTGAGGTCTTGAACTCCTGTTCGATGCCAAAACAATGGGCACTTTCATGGTCAGACAGCACAACAAATGCGACTGTGATCTAGCTTCTAAAGCCTGAAGTAAATTGGACAGCCATTAATTTGTATTGAATATTTTCGATGATGGCTTGAATGATTGTGATTTGCCAGTAAAAAGTTTTGATCATTTACTTGATCGTGAGAATATATAGAGGATGGGGATATAATCATTAGAGTATGCAGGTGTTCTCGTCTGATCGGACACATATTGCCGGAGATGCGCAATTACTTGGAAAAAACAATTGGAGGAACAGTCCAAACAAACTTGAAGCAGTTGTAGATGATTGAGAGCATTTTTTGGATCTTCATCTGATGGAAGATGGGTCGGGAAGTGACGAGTGTACGGAATATTTGCAGCAGATGAAGTAGAGGGAAATTTTTGATATATTAGTTTTCTTGCTAGCGCAGACATTTTTTGTTGAACTGGTGCTAGCGCAGATATTAGGAGCCTTTCACATGTAAATGCAAATGCCAGGTTTAGTGGACTCCTTTTGATATCACCTTTAGTGGTAGACGGAATCTCCGAATTGTTAATAGACCCAATCATAGATTTTTTTTGTAAAGGTTACAACTGAGACGGACGATCACTTGGCAGAATTTCTTTTTTGTATGCCACTCGCTTAAATTTTGTATGCAACTCAATTATAAAAAGAAGGAAAAATAATTTTCAAGGCATTAAACGTTGTAAAACAACAAATTTCGCCCATTGAGAGCGAACAATACTACTGCGTAAAGCAGAAAGTAGTTTAACAATTAAAGAGTCCACAAAAGAAGCCATATGCATTTGTTGTCGCAGCACTGCAAATCGACGCCCATATTTGGAAGTCCCAAATTTGACCACTGGAATACCAACAAATAACAGCATACCGAACACACCCAACCGCTGAGGAAGTTGAAAACCAAGCCGCAACACAATAAAAAACAAACACACCCAACTTTGGGAAGCACAATAGACTCTTTAAGCCTCCGTCACCGCAATCCACCACCGAGAAACTGCCGGCCATTGCCAGATCTGAACCTCCAATATCAAAACCGTCGACCATCCCCCATTGTCGTCCACTAGCAGCACTCACCACCATGGTTCGTCCACCACCAGAAGCAGCGACAAAATCACCGTCAGCCGTCCAAGCCTTCCACCACCTGTAGCAGCAACCGAGTCGTCGTCGGCCCCCAGATCTGAGAGGAAAAAACATCCAGATCTGAATCCAACAGACCACGAACAAGCCATCGTCCCCCACCAGTAGCGGCGTCGTCCCCCACCAAAGGAACGGAGTAGCAACAACCTGAAACAAAACAGAAGGCAAAACCAAGATAGGAACCAAAAGGGAGGAGATTATTCAAGGACAACTGAAGAGAAACAAAAGAAATCTCACCCACCGTCGACCAAAGAGACCGAAGGTGGGGAGTAAAAGAAAACCACTGAGGGCTAATCAAAAGAGACGGCAGAAAGTTGAGAGCGTTAAGGTTTACTAGAGAGAATGAATTAAGTGTGTTGTTTGATTTTAACTATTGGAGTGAACGGAATTGCAAAATGACTTAATTGTTCTTCTTTAAATTGAAAACCCACAGTCGATCGCTCTCTCTCGATCGACACCCATCTCCTCCTCTCCCCTTCTCTATTTACCGATCTCTCTTTCTCCCCTGAATCCCAGTCCTTTCAAACCTTAAATCATAATTAGTGGTGATGTCAAGACTATTATTTCTGGGTTCTTTTGATCGGGCCTTTAATTATGAGTTATAGACAAGAATTATAAATATTGGGTCAATCCAGCTCAGTAGAGTTATTTTATTTTAGATCACTTTTTGTTATAGTAGTAACAACCTTATAAAAATAGGGTGTCACATAGTAGTGGAGATATACCACAACAAGAATATTTTATCTCTCTCATTCTCACTCTCTCTTCTCTCTCTTTCTCTCTTTCCCACTTTTCTTCTTTTGGATTATTCTTCTGTCAATCCTGAACGTTGTCATCTCTTCATTGTTTCATTGGGTCAGCCTTATTAAGGTCTTGCCAATTGGTATCAGATAATAGCACCAATTGTCCACCTCCTGAACACATGGCAGAAGGCACGAGACTGAAATCTATAGATGAGCAAATAAAAAAAATTAGAGGCTCAATTTAAATTGTTTCAGGAGGACTTCATGAGGTTGCAATCTGAATAATAGCAAAAATGGGATCACAATACCTAGTTGTTGGCGAATCAGCAACTTCAGACTCAACAACAATTCAAGGAGATCCTGGAAGCCATTAAAAATCAAACCTCTAATCATGCTAACAATGCCAACTCTTCTTCCAGTGGCAGATCTGACAATGGCAAAGGAATTTTACCCGTACTAATTCACTTGAGTTCTACTGCAAATAGTCAAACACATTCACAAAATCACCATGAACAAACTAACAGCCCTCAAGTACATCTAAATACCAGCCAAACACTTATTACTACCCAGTCTACCTTCACCAATCCAAATCCCATACAAACCCAAACATCCTTTTGGCTTAAAATTGAATTTCCAATTTTCACTGGTTCAAACCCTCGAATGTGGGTGAGAAAATGTCAGAAACTATTCCAGATTTACCAAGTGAGGGAGCACATGAAGGTGGAAACGACATCCATGTTTTTGGATATTAAACCTGATATTTGGTTTCATGAGTGGCATGATGGAAGGGATGCTCTGAAGTGGGAGGAGTTCGTGACAGCCTTGTGTAAGAGGTATGGAGAGTAGGAAGAGGAAACAGTAGTGGAAGAGTTCCATAGACTAAGACACACTGGTACCATAGAAGAATACTAAGAGAGGTTTGAGGATCTCAAATCCTTGGTTAGGAAGACTAATCCTGGGTTCACTGAGGATTACTTAGTGAAAGTCTTTGTGGGTGGATTGAGGTATGATCTATCCATAGCAGTGAAATGATTCAAACCTAAGACATTGATTGAAGCATTTGAACAAGCCATATGGAATGAAACCCTACACAAGACCAACACTAAAAACCCTAAACACTCCAGCCACTATACCTCATCCACACAAACCTCAACACCAAATACAACCTTAATAACAACCTGTCCCTCTTTTTACCATAAAAATACCCAATCCAACACATTGAAACCAGAGAATCGAGCCCCATCTAAGATGGAGATACAGAAGGACAACAAGAAGTGCTACAAGTGTGGCAATGCCTATTTTCCGGGCATCAATGTAAACTAAAACAAATACTACACATGCTCCTTGAAGAAGTGGAGGTAAGTACTATTGTCGAGGAAATTCCCAATGAATCTGAAGTGGATGGAGAAATTTTGTTACATGCATTGAATGGTAAGACTTCTCTTAATGCTTTTAAGATCTGATGGTTACTTGGCAAAAAACAGATTGGAGTGTTGATTGATAATGGAAGTACTAATAGTTTTGTGGATGAAATGTTGGTGGATGAATTGAAGTTACCAATAGTGAAAACAAGTACCTTAGTGGTTACAGTAGACAATGGAGAAAAATTGGAAAGTGTGGCATTGTGAAGGCCTGAAATGGGTGATGCAGAGTCAAGAGTTTGAAGCCGATTTGAGAGTTTTACCCTCAGGAGGTTGTGATGTGGTGTTAGGGCTAGATTGGATGGAAGGATATAATCCAATTCACTTTGATTTGAAGCACAGAGAAGTGACTATTCACAAATAAGGAGAGAAGATTGCTCTTAAAGCAATCAAGGGGGATAAGGCTTATAGTATCCTACCCAAGAAAGGAGTCCAAAAGCTTATCAAGCAAGGACTTAAAGGTGTTACTGGGAACTTGTTTTTAATGGTGACATAAGAATCTAAAGTGGCAACACATCCTGAACTTGTTCCTATACTTGAGGAGTACAAAGATATCTTTATTGAACCCAAAGAACTACCACCAAAAAGAATCTTAGACCACACCATAACCCTTAAACCAGACACAAAACTAGTTAACCTAAGACCCTACAGATATTCCTATTTCCAAAAAACGGAGATAGAGAAAATGGTGAAAGCAATGTTACACTCCTCAATTATACAGCCAAGCCACAGTCCTTTTGCCTCTTCGATTTTGTTGGTTAAAAAGAAGGATGGAACGTGGAGGTTTTGTGTTGACTATCGAGGATTGAATGATGTAACAATTAAAGACAAATTTCCAATACCCTTGGTGGAAGATTTGATTGATGAACTTAATGGAGCAAAGATCTTCTCCAAGGTGGATTTAAGATCAGGATACCATAAAATTAGGATGGCGGAACAGGACATGCACAAGACTGCTTTTCGCACCCATTAAGGGCATTATGAGTTCATGGTATTGCCTTTTGGCTTAACAAATGCACCAGCAACCTTTCAAGCTTTAATGAATCAAGTATTTTCTGATTACTTAAGGAAGTTCATACATGTTTTCTTTAACGATATTTTGGTGTACAGTAAGGATTTAGAGCTCCACAAAAAGCATTTAAAGACTGTGCTACAACTCTTGAGAGACAACAGACTATATGCTAAATAGTCTAAGTGTGACTTTGGAGTCAACAAGGTTGATTATTTGGGACATGTAATTTTTGCCGAAGGAATATCTACAATCCTGGCAAGATTACATCTATGAGAGAGTGGCCTACTCCAACAAACTTAAAATCTCTCAGAGGGTTCCTAGGACTCACGGGCTATTAGGCGGTTTATATGAGGTTATGGTACCTTGAGCAAACCATTGACAACATTGCTGGAGAAGGACAATTTTAAGTGGAATGAGGAGGCGAACAAAGCTTTCCAGGTCCTTAAGAGAACCATGTGTGAGGCTCCAGTGTTGGCTTTACCAAACTTTTCTAAACTTTTTGAGTTGGAGACAGAAGCTAGTGACACAGAAGTATGGGTTGTGTTAATGCAGGAAGGGAGACCAATAGCTTACTATAGTAAAGCTCTCTGCCGAAAAAATCAAGGACTCTTCACTTATGAGAAGGAACTAATTGTTATATTAGCAGTTGTAGACAAATGGAGACACTACCTAGAACCAACCACTTTTATATTGAGAATAGACCACAACAACTTAAAGTATCTCTTACAGAAAAGAATGAACACACAATTACAGAAAAAGAGCTTAACTAAATTGTTGGGGCTGAGTTATGAGATTCATTATAAGAAGGGTCAGGAAAATAAGGTTGCAGATGCATTATCAAGAATGTATGAAGAAGGAAATACAAGAGAAGTGAGGACTATTACAGTGGTTCAACCAGTTTAGTTGAAGGAAGTGGTGGGGAGTTATGATGATGACTTAGAACTTACTGAAAAGATACAAAGGCTTGAAAAAAATCCTCAGTCACAACCTTCTTATTCCTACAGCGGAGGAATTTTGCTCTACAAAGACAGAATTTGTTTGGGGTCTGGAGGAGATATAAGGCAGAAGGTGCTATTAGAGATCCATGGTTCAGCCATGGGGGGACATTCTGGATTCAAGGCTTCTTATGCTAGGGCAAGACGAAGTTTTCATTGGCCAAGGATGAGGGAATATGTTTTAAAAATTGTGGAAGAATGTGAAGTTTGTCAGAGGTGTAAACTCAAAAACGTATTATATCTGCGTCTACTGCAGCCCTTACCTATCCCTAAGGAGACATGGAGGCATATTAGTATGGATTTCATTGAGGGACTTCCTAAATCTAATGGAAAAGATACCATTATAGTAGTGGTGGATAGATTTACAAAATACTCACATTTTATGGCACTTTCTCACGCCTATTCTGCTACAACAGTAGCTACAGTTTTTTTCAGCAACATTTACAAACTACATGGGTTACCAGAGAATAGTATCTGACAGAGATCCGATTTTTACAAGTCAAGTATGACAAGAGTTATTCAAGCAATTACGTACAACACTACAACTAAGCTCCTCCCATCACCCCCAGACAAACGAACAAACAAAGAGGGTCAACCAATGCCTTGAAACCTACCTAAGGTGTATGACTTACCAAAAATCGAAAAAGTAGAGTAAGTGGCTTTACCTGCCAGAATGGTGGTACAACACTAGTTTCCACACTTCTCTCTCTATGTCTCCATTTGAAGCTTTATACAGTTTCAAACCACTTAACCATGTTGCTTTGTTGGAAAAAGAAATTAAGGTGGAGTCAGATCTTACTTACAAGAAAGAGAAGAAATGATGAGACTTTTGAGACAACAACTCACCAATGCTAGAGAAAGAACCCAACTTTACGCTGACGAGAGGAAGAGTGAACGAGAATTTGCCGTTGGTGACCTGGTTTTTCTGAAACTACGTCCCTACCAACAGAAATCTGTAGAGAAAAGAATAAAAAAGAAACTGAGTTCTAAGTATTACGGTCCCTACAGAGTTATCAAGAGAGTAGGAAAGGTGGCTTATACTTTGGATCTGCCTTTTAAAAACTCAATTCATCCCACGTTCTATGTCACTCCTAAAGAAGTCGATTGGGAAAAATGATTCTGTTTCTTCAACACTACCAGTGTCGTTTGTGGCTGAGACGGTTAAATTAAGGCCGAAGGCAGTATTGGATAGAGCTATTTTTAAGAAGGGAAACAGGGCTAGAGTCGAATGGTTGGTCGAATGGCAAGGTCAAAGTTCTGAAGAAGCCACATGGGAAGAGGCTGAAGAAATGCAGAGGAAGTTTCTAGATTTTAATCCTTGAGACAAGGATTATTTAAGGAGAAGGGTATGTCAAGACTATTATGTCTGGGCTCTTATGTTTGGGTCTTTAATTATGAGTTATAGACAAGAATTATAAACATTGGGTCAGTCCGCTAGAGTCATTTTATTTTAAATCACTTTCTGTTATAGTAATAACAATCTTACAAAAAGAGGTGTCATGTAGTAGTGGAGGTATGCCATAACAAGAATATTTTCTCTCTCTCTTCTCTTCTCTCTCTTTCTCTCTCTCTCACCTTTCTTCTTCTGGATTATTCCTCTGTCAACCCTGAACGTTGCCATCTCTTCACTGTTTTATTGGGTCAGTCTTATTAAGGTCTTGACATAATGCTATGTTAACTAGTTTTTTATTTTTTTGCAATTGCTCGGTGTAAAGTTTGTTGGCGGGGACGAGTAGTAATACCAATACTGGTCCTTCCTTCTGCAATTCATTTGAGATGAGTTGTGGTCTGTCTTTTAACTAGTCAAGTTAGTGGATGGTTTTCTTGGCATTGCATTTCTTTTGCATGTGCTATTCTGTTAATCCATGAGTGGTTATAAATTTTTTTAACGTTCTGGTTCCTTTTCTTTTGTGAAGAGCTAAAAATGACTATGAACTTTTCCAGGTATAACTGTTTGAATTTCTTTTGTACATTTGATGCCTGCTTGGCTAGAATTGGCCATGGATCATCTTGGAATTTTCTTCAATTAGTGTCTGTCTAAAAGTTAGTCGCATGGCTCGGAAAAGTAATTCAAGCCACAAGAAGAAGGTTCCCGACGCTGGATGTGCTACCAATGATAAAGGGTAAGGAAAAACAAATGGCTTGAAGGTTTTTCCAGCTGTGGAACTCCATAGTGATAATCAGAAAATGATCTTTCTAATGATAGTCCTAGGAGAACTAACCAAGCTGGAAGCGAGAATAAAATTAAGCAAAGCTCCGGAAAACTACAGAGGAAACAGGAGGAGGGTTTAGATGAACTGTTTGACATGGATGAATCGGCTTCTTATGGGAACAGTCCAAGGGATTCACCTAGTCCTTTAGAGGAGACATCTAGTGTCAAAGAAGAAAATGTAACATTACCTGGCAATGAAGCTGGTTCAGGACGTGGGAAAAGTGTGATGGGCTTCTTGCAAAATGGCTTCCATATGAACAATATGATTGAAAAAATAGACTTTTCTGGCAATTTGATGGTTAGGAATTTGAGGGAATCGGCTCTGTCCATGTTGAAGGCAGCAGGTGAATGGCTGGAGAAGCAGAGGCCTTTATTTTCCATTCTTAAGACCAAAGCCTGTATGGCTCGTGATTATGTTAAAGTGAAGATTGAGCAGACATATCCTGTCATATTGAAATGGCTCATACATTTTGGGAACATTATTCTTCTCTTGTCAATGGTTTGGTTGGACTGCACACTTAGAGGCATTGATTCATTTTTACGCCTGGGGACATCATCCTTTTTCTCAGTTATATGGTGCAGCATTCTGTCAGTTTTTGCCATGGTTGGGTTTTTCAAGTTTCTTGTTGCCTTGGTATGTACTACTTATGCTTTGTCTAGTAACTTGTTGTAACTCTTCCTGTTCATATATTGAGCATGTAGTAATGCCATATCACATAGTTAGATGCTTTCGTTTGATTTTTACAAGTCAAAATTGACAGTGTTGACTCTCCCAAGTTCTTTCTAATACCACTAATGCTTTACTATTCTGATCATGTAATTTGTGCTGCCAAACAGTGTTCTCTAAAGGCCACAGCGTGCATGTTGTATTGTGCAATTTTATATGTGTTGCAACCTACATGCCCGTTATATAAACATTTACAAATGTTGAATGACACAGGCCATAGTGTCATTAGTGGGAGTTTTCATAGGTGTCACCCTTGGACTTTTGGTACTTGCTATTTCTGGAACTGTTTTCTTGTGGCTTTATGGAAGTTTCTGGTTGACAGCTTTAGTCATCATTATGAGAGGTAATTCCTCAATCCTTGCCCATTTTCCATCTAATATGTATGCCTATTAATCAACATGTGCTTATGTTGTGTCTCATTATTACTCAGGTTCGGCATTTATGTTGAGCCATGAACGTGTAGCACTGTTTATCACCACTGTTTACTCTATGTACTGTGCATGGACATATGTTGGATGGATTGGCTTGCTTTTGGCTTTGAATTTATCTTTTATCTCGAGTGACATCCTGATATATATTCTAAAGAATAACATTAGCCAACAGAGAAGATCATATGGGTCCTCAGAATGATCAACAGGAACAGACGGTAGACCTGGCTTCTATGACGGGGAGTCTTTTCCCGCTAAATCCTTTGAGACCGACCCAGAGATGTCAGCTGATCGTAGCCCTGGAGTAGAATCAACCAGTGGTGCAGATTCAGAGTTAACTTCTGAAGATGAAGTTGGTCGGTTGTTGAACTGCACTGATCATTATTCAGCATTGGGTTTTGCCCGATATGAAAGTGTTGATGTATCTTTGCTGGAGAGAGAGTACAGGAAGAAGGTATGTGAAAATATTTCTTGGCGCACATGGATCAGAATTGTTGATGTGTAGGGGTTGTTTTGCCTGAGGCTATTCTTATTCATCATGAGTTCTTATTGTTTGATAAGAGCTAATTGTTTGGATTTTACAAGCTTGCACTTCTGCCTTGATTATTAGGCGATGCTGGTGCATCCTGATAAGAATATGGGCAATGAGAAGGCCGCAGAAGCTTTTAAGAAACTTCAGAATGCATATGAGGTAAAGTTTTTGGTTTCAACTGCTTTTAGTGGAACAGAGATTTCTCTACTGACTTCTTGTTCTCATACTGACTGTAATATTGAATTCCAATAACTTTTTAGGTTTTACTTAATTCCTTGAAGCGAAAAGCATATAACGACGAATTGAGAAAGGAAGACTTGCTGAACTATTTACGCGGGTTTCAAAGCACTTCTCAAAAGGTTTGCATTTGTATCTTTTCTTGTTTTCTACTTCGAGTTATAGTCTTGATGTTTGATCTGGAATCATGTTGGCTTCTTTTTTGTGGGGCAACAGCCAATTCCCTGCCTCAGCAATTTCTTTTTGCCAATCTGTAAAACCATGTGACATGTTGCAATATGCTTCCTTGGATCCTTTTTCATTTGTTGGTTCGTTCTTAATTTCTTATGCAACTGATTGCCAGAATGGAGCGCATGGTTACTTTTCCTCTGGGTTTGCGCACTCCGGGGTTGATGGTGAAGATCCTTTTGGAGAGCCAAGACGAATAACATGCAAAAAGTGCAACAATTTTCATGTTTGGGTGCTTACCAAAAAATCAAAATCTCAAGCACGATGGTGTCAGGTTTTCAGTTTTCCTCAAAATGACTTGG
>CAODLS013312930.1:0-11814 GCA_948243855.1 Flueggea neowawraea | reverse complement strand
AGTTGAGATCAAACCCGAAATTATTATCATGATTTGTGCTATTTTATAATAAATTAAAATGGTAGAAATCTTATTTTTGGTTCATTCATTAGGATTGTACTAAAAAAGACGATTTAAATATTATTATATGTTTTATTAAATCAATTTTTACAGAAGAAAAAATTGAGGAAAAATAAAGTTATGGGTTTTTTTATGGGCCCCTAGTAATTCGGAACTGAATGATCCATTCTTAAGGCCCAAAAAATAAGAATGTGCTTTAGTTATTTCACTGAATAATGATAATCAACTAAATAAAATCTTTTTTTGTTCGTTTTTTCACGATAAAAAATCTTATATATTCATGCTGAAAATAGTTTTTTTTTTTTAATTTTAGCCTCAGCCTCTTGCAAATCTTCCAAAATGGGTGAACAATATGAAGGACAAGGAAGACGAATTGAAGGAGAAAATAAATTTCCTTGGTGGTTTTGCTTCTTTATTTAGAGACCGAATTCTCACTGATATTCAACTTCAGGCTGGTCATGATGGACCTTCCATCCCCGCACACAGAGCCATTTTGGTATTTCTCCCCTTTTCTTTCCAAAATTTCTTCACGTAATTCTAAATTTATACATATTCTCTCAAGGGTTTTACATTTCTTAAAAAAATAAATGATAGATTAAATTTTAATCAAATAAAATACTCTCAAGAATTTTAATCCTAATTAATTATGCCTAAGCTACCTATAGCTACCTAGGTATTGGAAGATACTGTTTATCTTGATCCAGCGTGAATATATGATTACAAACAAACTCCATGTTTCCTGGAAATTAAAGCTTCGCATCAATTTTTTGTTCCTTTTAGATTCTTTATGATCTCGATTGATATGTTTCGTTACATGAAGAATATTTATTTTTTAAAGTTATTTTATTTGTTTCTTTATCTAAAATCAAACTCTAACTCTTTAATATTAGAGATTATTTCAATGCCAATAAACCACACCAATCCATTGATGGCAATATTAATTCTTGTATGAAATATTTTTTTAATTTTATAAATATCTAGAGTCACAATAATCAGTGACCGCAACAGAGACATCCTAACTAGGTTGACACATCTCCTATGACTTCTTCATGCTCTTGCGCTCAATATTATTAATTCTTGTATGAAATATTTATTCAATTAAATATTTTCTTCCATAGTTCCATGCTAAGGAGCGAGAGCCATTACAAACATCAATCATTTGTATGGATTCAAATTATCCTGCCCAGTGTGGAATCATTGTCACTTTTCTATCAATACTTTTTATTTTGTGAAATTTCTTTTATAAGTCATTTTTCTCCACACTAAAAATCAAATTTACGATATTTTAATGTGCCATTAATTTTTTTAATTAATAAAATACATCAATTCAAAACTCAATCAACAAATACAAACAAACATAATGCATATAGTTTAGAAGACGACTATACATCAATTCAAAACTCTATCAATTCATTGCCACATTAACAAACAAAAGTTCACATATTTCTATATGCGGTTGCGGCCCACGCCTTGGCCACGACTATGCAGACGACTTCAATCACATTGTACCTCAAAAATTGCTCTATTCGAATGGATAGGAGCATTAATTATATTTTCTATATAGAGTTAAATTAATGGCTAATTTAGTTAAAAATGTTAATTTTATTTTTTTCCTTAAAATTCTTATTCATTAAAATTCAATATTTTTTTAAGAAAGGACCAAAAACGTAAGTTCCATGTTTAAAGCGATGATTTGTTTTTTATAAGAAAAAACGATGAATTATACTCCTATCCTTATATACATAATAGATCAAAAATATCACAATTAATTTTGATATTAGATGTGTATCCATCTAATTCGGCATTATCATATTCATTAAATTAGGTGACTTTTGTGCATAGAGATCTTGATAAAATCCCAAAGCCATGCAAAGAGAACACGGCAGGTAATTATGCTTGTCACCATTTCACATATAAAATGTAGCACTAACAAATTATGAAGAGATTTAACTATATAATTAATTATGAGGTTTCGTAATCAACATTGATGAATTAAATTTCACATTTATGCAAGGTTGATATATCAATCTGTCACGCCCCTTGCTCTCAAAACCAGCTCAAAAAGGGAATTTCTTGTGAATGTAACATAGCAACTCCCTAGGAATGAAAAATTTATTTTTATTTCTCTTTTCAAATTTTAGTAACTACATTCCATTAAAATTTGCCTTTTCGAGTTGTAACTTCAAACTCGGAATGTTGTTTAATTGATCAAACAACATTTCTGGCCGAAACTGAAAAAAGAAAACAAGAAGGAAAAAATGGGAAAACCAATCAAAGAGATATATATACTACAACATACTTAATTTGTTCAGTTATTACTATTGTTAAGTACTGTCACTCCAGTTCTTAATAGCTTGTAACACAGCTTGTTTCACTTCTTGAGCATCCATGCTTTCACCTTCTTCTTCATTCTACAAAATCAAAATTAACAATGTCACGTACATATTTATGTAACACACATACTATAGATATTTGCCAGTTACCGCGTTGAACTAGTTGAAATGGTTGGTTATATATCTTGTTAACCCATAATTCAAAACTCAACTACTTTTAACAATATATATATATATTTTAAATCGATAGACTTAATAGCTTAATAGCTTAATGATATTCTTTCCAATATTAAAATGTCGATAGTTCAACTCTTAAAATGTAAAGAAAATTAAAAGACATTCACACAATTTGTAAATTTGGTTATGATGAGTATAATTACCTCTCCACCGATGGCTTGTAATTGAAAACGGTCTGTACAAGAAACCCTAGCTTCAAGCACAGTAAGACCAAGTTCTTCAAACACTTCAAGTATAGAGACAAGCAAGCCTGGACAGCTCCTATCTAAGAATACATTTATCAGGAAACCCTTCTCTAGGGTTTCCACTGTAACCTGCTGCATAAGTTTGTGAATTTTGATTAGACAAAAACTATTTTTTTAATAGTTGAGAAGTCAAATTAGGTAAGAAAGAAAGGAATGGAGGTTAAAATAGTACCACAGGCGAAGTATTTTGGTCGATTGAGGGTTGTGATGATGTCGCTATATCTTGATTGAGTCTTTCTACTTTCTGTTTTAGCTCTTCAATGTACTTGGATGCATCTACTATGATTGAGGTTTGATTAAGCTGATACACATTGCCATCAAATGTAAAATATCATGTGTTAGAAAATTAATCAACATTAATCGATTCACAACAAATATTTAACCGCAATCGAAATTGTTAGAGATAATATGAGAAATATAATTATCATGATAAATATTATGTTTATTATCATGATAAATATAATATTTACCTATATTTATCATTATCTACAGGAGTCTATGAATTTAATCTCGTAATGTTGAGTGAATTGAGATAAATGAATCAGACGCAATCTCTATTATCATTTTTGCAAAAAACTATCGAATCATTTATTATTATACCAATAGATTGTTGTTATAATTTTCAAGAAGACAACATTTTCGTTTTAGTTAGTTCAATGTTAGTGATTGAGAGATGGAGAAGGGCAAAAAATATGAATAAGCAAAAAGATTGACGAGAATACGGAAACCAACATAGAGGTTCTTCGAGATAAGGAAAGAAGCAAGATCAATAATACTAATTATAGTAGTGAAAATGAATTATATACAGAATAGGAGTTGACTATGGAAATAATTAATCAAGAACTAAGGGACACGCATACTTAGAAAAAATCATTTATCAAAAAGAAATATTTAGAGAAATCCAATTCATATATATGAGAAGTAAAAGAGAAGGAGAGAGAGGAGAATTTACGGCATGGGAGTTAGTGATGGAACGGAGAAGTTGGAGCTTTTCATGCAGCAGAGATGCTCTCTTGTTTTCCCTGGAAACCATTGTTAGTTGGTTACTGAAACCTTTTTCTTTTCTTCTCCTTTTTATGTTCGCTTCAGATTTCTCTGTTTTTGCTACCAAAACTCGGCAAGCTCTGATATATGAAGGTTTTATAAAAGCTACTTCTCAACTCTGTAGGATTCTTCCCACATGACTGCCGCACCTTCTTCACTTAAAAATACAATATACATTATGTCTTTAATTACCTCGATGCCCCTTTTTAATTTCAATTCAATATTCCTTTTTTTTGTCAAGAATTCAATATTCCTTATTATTTCATAAAACTTAAAATTACATTTATTATGATAATATTCTGATATTTTTTGGTTTGACTTGTAATGTCCATATTTCGCTTTTGTTTCGATTGAAGTCTCTTTGTTCCCATATTTTCAAAGACATGATAAATTAGGGAAAAAAAAGAAAATGGCTGGTTAAGATTGCTTAAACGGCACGTACTAAGCATTATTAAATTACAAACCAAAAGTTTATTTACCACAATTGAACAATTCGACTTTCGGTCTATTACATAATATTCGAATCATACTTGAAATTAATATATACAAAAATAACTACTACTAATACAAAGTGATATTTAATTTTTTAATTAGGCATCAAATATCTCGCGTATTAATATTATGACCAATCAAAATTCATTTTTGTTTAATCAGAAGTAAGTCAAAATTACGATAGCGCACATATTAATTTATTTTAAATTAGTCTCAAGTAGTGATAATAAATTCAATAATATATAGTAGAATAACATTCATTAGTACTATTTTTGAAATAGTATTCTTTGAGAAAAAAGATAGAGAATTGCAATTGAATGAAAGGAATAATGAGCTCGTGATGGAGAGGGGAAAATGGCCATCGAAAAAAGTGAAGAAGAGAAGGAACCAAAAGGGATGTTTAGGTGTGAAATTGGAATGACTCCAAACACACCTCACGGGGGTCCTTTTGTATTAGACTCTCCTCCTCTCTTCTCCCTTCTCCAGCCGTCACCTTTTGTCTTCTCCATCTCTCTCTCCACACGTGCCTCCTCCTTCATTTATTTTCTTCCCATTTTCACTTCCTTTTTTCTCTTCTTCTTCTTCTTCTTCTCTATATTTATCTTTCTTGGGAATTGCAACGAATATTTGTTTGTGTTTGATTTCTACCATCTTTGTGCCCTACACTAGCTAATATTATATGACTTTGATTTGATCATCCGTTGCATTATATGATTGTTACTGCCTATATATAATTTCGTACATTTCTTTAGTAAAACCACGAAAAATAATGGTAAGGTTAAACATTACAAACAAAATTTGAGGCATAAATCAAAATTCCTAACCTAATATATATAAATAGTGACAAAATATCAGCTGTTATTTACCGTCAACTATAAAAAAAAAATTGTGATGAATGTTATGATTCTTTTTATATACATTAATTCCTATTAAGAATCAAGTCTTTGATTTTTTTTAGTACTGGATGCAACTTCAATATCAATAGACTTACTATGAATTTATGAAGAAAACGAAGAATGTGATTTCGTTATATATTCATACTTGTTGAAATTGACGTGCACATACATAGTTTGATCTACGTACCTGCTGAGCTATTTTTAATCGTTAAGTATCATATCACTTCATGATCATATTAATGCAACCAACAATAATTCATTTGTACGGAAACGAAGGACGCAAATATGCATTTGATTCAAATCAGTAAACCAAGATTACGTTTATATGTGTTGAATTAAGCGGGTGGCTCCAAATTGGATGGAAGAAAATAGTAAAAAGTCACATATATGCATATAAATTTAAACAAGAATTCGAACTTGGGAAAAATATGGATAGGAATAATGAAAAAAGGGAAGACATCTGGGAATTGAATGTGAGTGTCACTAGACGTAAAGAAGATGTGAGTGTAATGGAAAGCAGAGTTTGATATGCAATAGTGAGGAGTTGGCTCCTTGCTTCTAGCAGTGTCTCCTTTGTACACAGACAAATCACGTACCCAACTATTCACATGTGTGCCCTTTAATCATTACAACCAAACAATACTCTCCATACACTCACCCTGCTCACTCTCTTGTCTCTAATTCCATCCCTCTTCTCCTACTTATCAATCTCCTCTTCCCTTTTATCAATTACACTATACTCTTAGTTCATACCATATATACCTTAATTCCCTCTTAATTAATCATCGTACCGTGTTCTGTTTTATCGTTGTTTATCTTCTTATTGTAAAAGCTTGAGGAAGAAGAGGAGAAGCCAAAACCTTAAAGAGACAAGATCGACGGCAAAGAAAGAGAGGAGAGAAAATATGTATTGTGTTGATTACTTTCAGAGTACATTTTTATCAAAAAAAAAAACTCTTAGTGTAAACGTATTTGTCCCTTTTTATCAAATTCAGTGTACATGTACGATTTATTATATGAATGCAAGATGATATAACATTCTAATTCTAAACAAAGTCAACATAAAATATATCTAAACAGTTCTAATTATCTTTTTTTTTAAGCCTACAGTTCTAACTATCAATGCATCAATATTTAGTTAAATATGAATAATAATAAACATTTTCTTCATAATAACCGGCAAATATCATGCATCAAAACTCCGATTGATTTATGCTAAAAAAAACTCTAATTGATTGGCATATATAGAATGCCAGAACTTGTTGATGAGCATTATTAAGAAATAATCTACTTAAAAGATTAACCTAATTGGTAAGACCCCAATTTCGTTAATAACTATATTCCCTTACATATTTGCTCAACAGACAACCTACTAGATTTGAAACTTGTAGGGTTTGAACTTAGATAGATAAAACCTAGAATCCATTATAACTATAAAGCATGACGAATTTTATATACCTTGAAGATTTTTTTTGGATAATTAGAATTTTTTTTTGGCAAGAAGACATATCTGGAGAAGTTGAATAATTAAGTCACCTAATGATGAAACCCCTTCAATATATTTCTTATTGTTATGAATATATAGAAATGTAAATGTAGATAACACAATAATATTTATCATTTCATTTTAATTACCTATCTATATCATTAACACTACATAGTCCAATTCAATATTTATTACAAAAAATTATCAAAAAACATTTATTATCAAAAAAATTAAAGATAATAAAAATAGTAATAATAATTTCAAAACAATAAAGGATAATTCAATATGTGTAGATTACAAATCCTAATTTTCATAATTTTATTTATGGCATTGTGCTATACAATATTCTTAGATGCATGTACTATATTATATCAAATAAATAAAATATGGTTAGAGGGAAAGGAAGGAAAGAACACATAAAGGTTTTATGTAGTTCGGCAAAAGTGCCCATGTTCATAGAAGAAGAAAATCTTATTCATTCATTCATTCATTTCAATTCACTCAACAATTACGTTATTATGCCACATGTTTGGTTGAGTCAACTCATCTGAATTAACTATAATGTAGAGTGGTTCTTTGTTATATATATATATATCAAATTCTAAGGGCAACTTGATTAATATAACTAAATTGTAAATTAACTCTAAATTTGTTGTGACTTCAATGTGGCTGAATTACAAGGTGATTAGTTGAACCATGTTTTGGCAATGATATTCACTTTTATATACAAATTCATATGCATATAGAAAATGAGATTTCTTTTAGCTTATTCTTTAAAACTATAGACGAATTGAAACTCATGGCATTGTGTTTTTATTCCTCCGAAAACCGAACCACTTGTGAGGTGCCGAATGTTATGATTCAGAATTTGACAAAAGCTGAACTTCAACATTTTTTGTCAATTGAGCCTGACTTGATGCTTATCAATGAAGACTATGATATGGCGAAAAAGCGGGAAAATACAAATCAAAACAGATAAGCAATTATTTGCCTTGGCGCGTCCCAACAACTTGTTGGTTTAGTATAGTCTTCCATGCACAGAACATGGCTATTGTCAATCTAAATCATACCATCTTTATATTCCTCACCTATAATAATGTTAATTACAATTATATATGATCAAGTTCATATATAAATCTAAAATTTTCATCAATAAATTGACCAACGTTATATAATGTTCAACTGTTTAACGTTAAAAATGACAACAGTATAATTGAAGGAATTTTATACTAGTTCAACAAATAAATAGTATAAATAATAGGAAACATTGGCTTGGTCCACGTTTGATCAGTCAACGTTGACTTGGTCCACTTCTGCCACATGTCGCGTTTTGAGTGGTCTGCGTATTTTTCTCCAACCAATAAGAAAATGCCACGCGTGCCAAGTAATGCGTTCTGATTGGTTTACGTTCAGTCAATAAGGATAAGTCATGTCGCCTATTGAATCAGATTAGACAAATTTATCTGTTCCACCCCACTCAATATTTTCCGCTTAGGTTTTCGTCGATTTGACGACCTTTCCGATGGAATTTTGGAACGAAACTTGGGCATTTTATGTTTTCAAGGTTGTCGATCTCAAATCTTTTATCAGAATTTTGAAATTACAACTTTCATATTTTGGTTTCGGATGGACTCAAACCAAAAATCGCATTTGAGACAAAAAGTCAAATACAACAAAAATACAACACGCATCCTAGACAGAGACCAACAATATTGTCGAAACAAATTCGAAAAATCCGTGCTGCTCTGATACCAATGAGGGAATTTTATATTGATTCAACAAATAAACAGTATAAATAATATGTTCGACTTACTAACTTCGATTCAAGCAGAAGACAAAAACAACCAGCAGTAGAACATGACTGAATTCCATATTGGTCTCACAAGTAAACAACAGTCGTGTTGCCGAACAGAGTGCTCGGCTTGTTCGTAGTCTAGATGTCACGCGGATCAAAATCATCAACAGATGATTCATGGTGCAAGGAGATGGAGGGAAGGATGAGGGAGAGGAGAAACATTTTTTCCCTCCCTGCTATTTTTTTTTTCTTTTCCTCCTCCCTTTCTTTTCCTTCTCTCTCTCTTTTCTCTTCTTCCTTCTTCCTATTTATAAGCCTCCAAATGAGTTTTGCTCATTGGGCCCATTATGGGCCTTATGGGCTATGGGCCTAATAGGTCCAACTCAATTGGACTTATTAATTGGTCTCGATTCACAGTCCTGGTTCACACCTTGACCGACCGGTTCGGTTCACCCGTCATGGGCGAATCGCTTTTTCTAACAATAATAAATTTAATCATAATATCCTTAAAGTTAAACACATAAAGCACTTAACCTTAAACCATGGCTAATCACGTGTTGTGATATCGTTGTCTATTGTATATTCAAGCGTACACTTGAAGCCAGAAAAATAATCAATATGTGCTTCCAGGCTGGTTAGTTGCCAAAAAGTTGGAGATGGGGAAGATTCTCTTTTGAATTGTGAATTGTTTTTTCACATATGCATTATTCACCTTCAAATAATTAATTAAGCTTTTTAATTACAACCTTAATAACATTATTCACCTTGATTACCACGGTTTTAACTTGTAATTAGCAATTTTTAATAATGCTACTTTTGTTGCATCACTGATCTATACGCAATAAACCAAATAAGTCACATTTTTTAGGGCCCAACAATGCAAATGGAAGTATTACTTATTCAGAAATATTTCTCGTGACATTCCACATTGCTTCAAAAGTAAAGTATTTTTTCTCGGAAGATGACATGCCGAGACATTTTCTTTGTTGTCTATCATTGTAGTATATGCTCCTAATGAATCAAAATATCTTTCGATGTATATGTCAATACAGTTAGATTAACTTCCACACACATAGTATTACACAATGTCATCTTAATTAGGCTAACTTTCAGCAAAGCCAATAGACATTAATTCCAAATTGTGTATTATAATAGTTCTAGAAACCCTAGCCTCCTTCTTTTCTCTTAGCCTTTCTTCTCTTTTGTTTCACAGTCTATCTTTTTTAATAAAAAAGGGGTATTTTTTTGCCATTTTTTTGCCTCAAATCACCCTTTAACACATCTTTTATCAATTTATTTTCTAAAATAAGTGGATTTTCCACACAGATCTAAATCAATTTCTTTTTGTGATTTCGTCATTTGTTGCAGCGTTTGGGTTTGCTGTTGTTGTTGCAGCGTTTGATTTTACCGTCTTTGTTGCAGAGTTTTGCCTTTTGTAGACGATTAAGAATTTCAGACAGTCAATATATTTAATTCGACAGAGTTACAAATCAAATTATATTCGTCAGTATGTTGCAGATCTGGAATCATAGGTATTTCAATCACTATAATATTGTCAAATATGTAGGTTTTAAGCCAATTTATTTTGTTATTAAGCTGAATGTCATGAATTTTTTCACTGTTTCATCTGCTATGGTTTTTAACAGATTTGAATATATATTTTTATTAATGTATTGTTAGTTTAAATAAATGAAATTATCTTTTATTGTCAAGAAAAAGACACCTATATTAAATCTAGTTCTGTATTACGAAATTTTATCATTGTTTGGTCCATATTATTGATTGTTTTTGCCTCAATCTTTTCTTGTAGCGAGGAAATAATTGTAGGATTCCTGTGAATGTGCTATCAAAATCTCACGTGAGTTGCACTTCGGGAAAGTACATTCACATGCACAAATAATAAAAATGACATAAACGGACTTATAAATCTATATATTATGTGATAATTTGTTCCACCCGCATTTCTTTGGTTTTCAAAACAAAATAGCGACATATATGAGAGAGGAGAGTTCCTTCAGAATCTACAAAGATATATAGATATTATAGCATATATTTAGGCAAACTGGCATATTTAGTTAACAATCTAAATTAGGGCAAGAACCCATATACGCAATTAATTAAGCTTGAAGAGAAAATCTCAGCTGAAAAAGTAAAGACAAAATAATATGACTGTCAAGATTGTGAGACGATTACTTAATATAGCTGTCAAGAATGTGAGACTATTTGTTTGCATATAGACTTTTTCTTGTATATATATGTACGCACCTGCAACAATTTTTATTACCAACAAAAAACTTTTGAGTATTTATTATATTCTAAGATTGTGGATCACATTATAATGTGACACTGCCTTCTGTAATTTCTACACAAACGCGTGTCTGCATATACTTCGTGAAAATGACTTGTGCTTCACCCAAAAATGTTATGTTTCTGTCATAAGTAATAATTTTATTTGAATCTACTAGAAATCGAATTCATGACTTTTTAGTACTGGAGTTGACTCCATATAATGAGTTAAAAGCACATTAGTAAGACCTGCTTAAATTAATTAACCTCCTTCAACCTAGCAAGAGAACAAAATTAAATAACTTTTTCTTAATGCTCAAGTTTTATTAATGGTCTGTACGTACATGTCTAGTTAGTCTACATTCACTCAAAAAATATAAGGATTTCACACTTTGTGAACCATACATAACTTTTTAATTCTAAAAATACTTATTATAATTTGAAATAATTCAAATTATAATGTACACATTTTATTTTATTAAAGAAACTCTCTTAATTCATTTGAGATGTTAAAGGTGTAATAAATTTAAATAATTAAAATTTCATTTGCTATGTTTAAAAAATCGAGCTAGAAGTGGAAAGAGAAATTGAAAGGTTGAGAATAATTAGAAATATTGCAGTTCCTTGTAACAATCAAACCTCGAAATTTATAATGTTAAGCAATGTTTGAAGATTGGTTGAAAGGGTGTTGAATCAAATATTTCCACTTACTGGTAATTAATCATATTAATTACTTGGCACTTGAGTTAGTTCAAATAGTCCAAGTGTGCATTGTCAACCTGAACTTCAGAGTACGACTCTTTTTTATTATAAAACAAAATCATATTAATCGCTTTTACTATGAATGGATCAATTTTATCGGTATAGTCAAGCGAAGATTTTGATTTTTATCATAATCTACAATGCCCTGAGAGTATAAGCTATGACCACAATAAGTGTC
>CAODLS013312892.1:0-12263 GCA_948243855.1 Flueggea neowawraea | reverse complement strand
TTTTTTTTTCTGGTCGAGAAACAGCTAGCTAGCAATGTGTATATAACAGTACATGTGAGATCCAAGCAGATGCTTAGTTTAGTTTAGTTTGGTCCATATATTCTGAATTCTCACTTCATTTTCAATTTCATTTGACACTGCAAGAGCTCCTATTCCATATTGCATCATATGCGATGCTCATGTACCTTAAGCATTCAATTAAATTAAATTTGTACAAAATGTATTATTAATATGCGAAAACTGACCCAAAGATAACTTTGGGGTGGCAACAAAAAATTTCCATGTAGCTAGCTACTCCACTGATTTTGTTCCCCTATTGATGTTTGAAGACGGAGCATAAGGCTTAAAACCTTACAATGAACCCGTCATATTAATTCAGTTACCTGCTGATCACATCTAAACATATACTTAATGGTCATATAGTCCATAGTCTCTTTGCATCGAAAAGAAATAAAGATCATAGACAATTTACACATGCTGACCTGCAATCCAATTGCCTCAACAAGCTGCTGATACTAAAGAACTTTCTTTTGAGCAACAAGAACTATGACTGTATTGCTGACATCGATAACATGTGTTGGCTGTAATTTTTGTTTCCACAAACAATGACCGCATTCTCCATTTCGGTGCTACTCCATTGTGTGTAACTGAAATTTCTGCCTGGAACTTGAATCTGAATATCAAATCAGCTAAAAAGTGTTGATTCAATTTCAGCACCAGAAAGCTTAATTAATGACCACAGAAGAATGGAGATGTGGAGGTAAATTATCGAAAGGAGATGTTCAGCAATGCATTGAAATTTGGTCAAATTATTTATATTTCTCTCCTAGTTTAATGGTCCAAAAGATATGTACTCGTTAATTATGCAAAAACATCGCAAATTAAGCAAAATCTCACCGATACATAAAGCATGAAAATAATCTCCTTACAAACATGGATGCTTCAGCATGCATCAAGAACCAGTCATCAATACCCACTGCAAAAAGACTGCTATTCTACTATGGATATGGACCGCATCGAGTTAGCATTCAACACACTGACTGACAGGATATAGAAAAGCCTACAAAGTGATAATGTTAAACAAAGAAACCACCATCTTAAGTTCCACCACTCAAAACGGCTGTTATAATATCTAGATGCCTACAACTTCAAATCTAATTACCTGACAGCCGGAAAGCATTAAAGAACAAATTCATGTGCCGCTAGCTGGATAATGGCTCTCTCTTAGCTTCAATATTGAAGACAGCAAATAATTACACTGAGCTGATTCCCAACAAATTCTCCAAATATGCTGTCACAAAAAAAAAATTCCCCAAATAGGCCCACTTCATTACCAAAATTCCAGCCTCCTCCCATCAACAAATGATGCTAAGTGAGGCGTCCGACCAATGAAAGCAGAAAATAAGAGTTTCTTCAGCTTAAAATCACCAAAAATCATCGTAAACCAGACTAGCCAAGTAATGCACTTCTTTTCATATATATATATATATAATGCACAAATAACTAAACCAGCATACATTACAACTGAACGAAAACATCATTATAAAAAATTACAGGAATTTACAGCATAAAAAAAAATTAAATTCCATTATAAATAGAGAATAGAATCTTTTTAAGGCAAAACAAAAAGGATTCAAATAAAAAAAAAAAGAAAAAAAGAAAGCAAGCCACTGTTAAAAAATAAACAAAAGCCAATTGTGAAACTGTATCTCAAAACACTAATCAGAGAGTTGAGCATCTCCAATAATGGAAGTGAAACAGAAGAAGCAAACTAGTCATCATCCGCTTGCACTAGCTACAATCATTTTTTAATCTATCATTCAGAATCATGATACATTTACAAAATAAATATTAAGTAGATATTTAATTCAAAGTAATTACTACTGCCACCATCAAAGACCAACCACAACAACAGTCCAAGATAAATCTCAAGAAAAAGGGCATTTCAAGAAGAAATTGGATTAAGTGGTAAAACAAATTAGGAAATAACTTAAGAATCATGCACACTAAATCGTTAACTGCCCAAGTACTTACACATAAGCTCTAACATGAAGGAGATGAAGAAGACCTTACCAAATTTCCGGTTTCATGAACAAAAACAATGTTAAAACAATTTAAGTTTGCCCCTTTTATGTTCTTTTATTGTATACTCATCACCCTCACAATGGTAGAGTTCTGATATATCTCAGTTGTGTAGTATATAGCTTCACTAATTTGGCAAATCATATAATTAATCATATGCACTACCCCAAAATAAAAAAGCTTCAAATCATTTACACAAATCACAATTATATATCTTTGATCTAATCTTGATCACTCCAGTGCAGGCATAAATGCAAAACCCCATACCACATCTATAGTCTGTACTAAGAAATTGATGCTAAAAGGTTTAAACTATTTGTAAAAGAACTCAATAGATATAATTAAGGAGAATAAAAAAGTATGAGTTGGAATGAAAGCAACATAACCAAAAAAACAATATCTGGGAGATTGATTCCTCTTTGCTTAGTTTATGAACTTAAAAGCATCCTTTTTTTTTTTGTCAAGCCAACCTCTACTAGGCATGGTTAATAAGTTTCGTTCATGGAAGAAGTCAAGAAAAAGTTCCTCTTGATCAGAAACCAAATTATACGTACATTAGCACATATTGGACGCTTGCTTATTGCTTCTGTGATGTACTTAATTGACATTTAGGTGTACAAAAAGCAAGTTTCAACTTACCGGGGGATGGAAACCACACAATTTAGTCCCAAACAATACACTCCTAGCTAAAAGTCTAACGTCCCTTCCTAGGACCAAAACAAGGCTAAACTTTAATACCTTGGTGTTGCGTACGAACAATTCTTAAGTTGTTTCCATTGAGCAAGTAAAACATAGAATTAACTATATAGCCTCTTCAACATAATCTTAATTGCTATCCATTTGTACTTCTAATGGGAACCCCATATGGTAGTGATAGTCAGTAATCAATAGCCTATCCAAGAATACTCCTATAATTTGAAGTTATTGGACAATAAATGTATTTCAAATCAAATAACATAGACTGAGAAATCAAGTCTTCAAGCATCCTCCATCAGAAAATTAGATTATAGAGTAAAAACAGTAAACAAGAAAACAATTAACCTTCAAGACTGACAATCTGAATTAAATCCGGAGCACCCCGATCCTGACTGCTATGAGTTGAAAGAACAAAACAAGAAAAGATTCGTTTATGGTGATCCATCAATCACCATTTCCTGAAATGGAAAGCCATAAAAACTAGCCTCCTAGTTAAACTAATACTATCTAACAAAATTAAAACCTGAATCTGTTCCCCAACATTTAAGAAGCTACATCTTTAAGTTTTGTAGATTCTAATTGAGGAGTTGAGTTCATAGTATGATACAAGGAGAAACATTAAATCCCTCCATAAATATCATATGGTCCTTATCAAAAAGACGTAAATTCTTTAGTAATGAAGTTGTACTGAAGCCCATTTTTCCCATAAGAATGCAGAGTAACAGTAATGTGGCTAATATATCAATGTCTTCACAACACAACTCAATTCAAAAATCCCCAGTCAACTTGGCTATTTGCTTGATCTAATGCTAGTTCTAAATGTACAGAAACAATCACAGCACAAAGCATGTGACTGCACATCAAAAGATGAAAACAAGTTAGGAAATCAGAAAATTGGGGTATTGCAAGAATCAACAGAGAAAAAAAAAATGAACTATATATCCTATGAATAGAAAAATTCAAAACAGTATCATAAGGAGAACTGAGATAAAGAAAGGAGATAGGCAAGAGATCACTAATCACAATGTATCACTGCATGGAGAATGACTAACAATATCTCACAAGCACAAAACACGCTCCCTCTGAGTGAATTTCTGTACAGGCTACAGCAGTAAGTGCACAGCAGACGAAATAACAAAATTAGTGCAATCCATTAAATACGGAGAGAGATTGGATCACCTGCATGCCCCAGGCAAAATTAACATATATGGACTGATTGAAAAGAAACTAGGCCAGATCATATATGATGACAACAAGAGAGAGCACGCCTGTGGACAGCCATGTCCATCCCATGAATGCTAACGAGCGTGCTCTCTCTCATTGTCATCTATGACTGTCATCAAAACTGGATAAGAAATCTGCAAAAGAAAAAAGGTATTGAATAAGAATTGCACATAACAATATTTCAGAGAAAGAAAAACATTTCAGAAATTCAATCTACTCACTGAGAGTCAAAACAAAACCAACTGTAAAAACTAGCATGAGAAAAAGAAAAAACAAGTGCCAATTGATACTTTCAGACTAAAATTACAAACATTCTTGTTGGCAAAACAACCTAAAACAACATCATCAGTAACAAATTATGGAAAACCAATAATCTAAATCTTCTTTAATTAGTATACATAATGTGGTAAGAAAGCTATTCGCTTGTCGATTAATTGCTCCTAACCCTTAAAAACACATCTTGGGGCAGAATCTTAAAACAACCACCGTCACAAGAATCAATAGCAAAACCTTAGTTACCTAAACCATACCATCTTCAAATAAACACTAGATTCGAATCATTTCGTTATTGTTTCAAGAAATTAAGTTATAAAGCTCCATGCTTGGACCCTTAACTAAGCAATTGATAAAACCAACAAGACTCAGTATCACATAAAATGAAGAAATTCTAGAACCTTCACAATAAGTAGAATCAAATTAATGAAAGTCTGAACCTAGAAAAGAAAGGAAGTCATGAAATTAAACTTAAAAAACACAAATAAGCTCACAAATAGCCTAAAAAACCCAAATAAACAACATGCATGACTGCTTGGACTTTGAATGGATAATGCGACAAATAAAAGAAACACTATCTAAAACAAGTTTCGAATCCTTACCAAGATTGAATGATAATCAAATTGCTTGAAACGTCCAAAGGAAGAGCTGCAAAGAAAGAGATTCAAATCAGTTACCAAATTAAATTTCATCTTAACAGGCTAAAAGGAGACAAGAACTTCAAATTTATATTATAAAAAAATTTCAACAGTTGAGCTTAGCTCATGAAGGGATAAACTTTTCAACATGCAATGAAGAAAGATAACCACACATATATACAAACACCCAAACAGCTTACTTCATCTTTTTCTTTCCTTTCTCAAGCGAAAATTTAATAACATCATACAACAAACACATTTCATGAAAACCCTAGAACTAAACACCAACAAAAAAAATTAAATGAAACATAATCTCTTTCAAAATCATCAACGAAATCTAAAGAACCTACCTTTAAACATCACCTGATATTAAAAATAAATCAAGCATATAACATATATTCATAAAAAGATACCAAGAATTTGCTTCACTTTGTTGCTAAACATAGTCAAAGTAAATTCTTTTGAAATCCCAATTAAATAAGACAAGAAACCCCGAAAAGTCTAAAGAGCCAAAAACAAAAACTACATACAATCATGCAAGCTTCAGACAAGCAAGAAGTTCCCAGAAATTGCAGATCTTCACAAATTTTTTTTCTCTTTCGTTTTCCTGGTTTTCCTCGAAATAAGAACAGTTTTTTTTTTTGAAGAGGATATAAGAAGAGCTGTGTTTTGTGTTTAATGGGAATATTGATAAGGGTGGTGACGCCTTAATTTATAATGCAAATAAACCTAGTAATTCAAATTTTATTAAAAAAATTATAAAGTGGGTTATGTGGGACCTGCCCTTCATCTCGGGAATTGGATGGTCAGATATTGTCCACGTTATCCAATCAAACATAGATTTGGATGATCAAGAGCAAGTACATAAGTACAGGACCAAATGAAGTTTGTTACTGTATTAGATTATACCTCAAGTCCTTCACAGCGCTTATTAATTTGCTTGCCTATTCTAAGCGGATTCAAATGGTTTTGGCATTCTACATTCCCTGTCCTTAAGCTAACGGAAAGTTTGACATCTCGTCTCTTAGCTAAATAATGACCATGTTCTATCCTCAAACTTTTGATTAGTTAATTGAGAGTCTTATTTTTTTATCCTAAATTGAGAGTAATCATGATTCCATGTAAACAAACCTATAAACGGCCCTTAAGAAACAGATTTTAAGTGGTTATAAACGGTCATATAACCCTCAAATTCTAAAAAGTAATGATATTATATATACAGAATAAAAACAATATAAATAATGTAAAGAGTCTCACAATATTTGAGAAAGTACAATTTTTTCATTAATTTGAATTAAAAGTTTTTGACCAACAAAGTTTAATTTTAAAAATTAATAATGTAAAATATATTATTGTTGGCTCAATTCATCAATGATTTAAAAAAATTTAAAGCAAAATGTGTCGCTTCTAATCATGCAAAATACTAAAACACTAAGGTTGGAGTTCTCCACTTTAAAATTAATGTGACTTTAACAGAGTTTCAAAATTTTCAGTAAAGCATATATTCAATTGAGGCAGATAACTCTATATATAGACTTCAGTAGGAGCTTGGATGAGAATTGTATTTAGAATTTAAACATACTGTCTGTTTATCCCTTTATTAGATTTTGAATATGTGTTAATTGAATTTAAAACACTTCTTTTGTTAATTAAAACCTTTTTTAAAAGTGAGCTTTTATCTCCTTGGGTCTTCCTTCTCTAGGCTTGACATTTGATTGATCGGATTATATGAGAATTGAGTTTGATCTTTGAGTCTTCAATATGTCTGGTACGCTCGGTAAAATTTACGATTAAAACCCACATCATATGTAATATACAAATTTATTGTTTTTGGATAATAAAGATCCTTCTTGATGATTATATTGTCTATCTAATTTTTTTCACGTGTGTTGAAAATTTTCATTAATTTTCTTGTGTTTTCTTCATTTTAAGGTATACGAGGGGAAGACGGGGTAGGCTGAGTGGGGAGGAGAAAGAGGGAGAAAGACATGTTTTGTGTAAGTGAAAAACAAAGGCGCTAGAAGAAGGGAAATAGAAAGATGGGTATGAACTTAATGAGAAGGCAAAAAGAAGAAGACAGGGTTACGTAGGTATTGTAATAAAAGGAAGAGAAACTAAAGGAGCACATTGAGTGAGTTGAGTTTATTTTTCTTCTTAAGTAAGAAGAATTTCTCCATGAACCAATAAACTTTATGCCACAAATGTTTAGCAATTGTACATATATTTCAATTATACTTTTTTTTGGATCTTATATTACAAAAATTAAATACGTTTGTATGTGGTATAAATCACTCAAAAGTGTTTCTCCTTGAGTAGTTATAAGCAGTCACATTAATATGGTCGTAAGGTGGCATGCCAATCTTTTTCAAAAAAAAAAAAACATTGTATGTAATCTGTCTAAAGTTCTCTGATGTTTCATTATTTGAGGGATTAAAAATAAATATAAAATGAATACAAATATTACCATCATTTTGATGGTCGCTGAGAGAAAATATATGAAGGACCTGATATGTAAATATTTTTCTTCTGGGGCACGTGGTACTTAAATAATTGAAGGAAAGCAATTTTTTTCACTATCGTGCCCGTTATCTAAGAGTTATAACCATTTCAAATAAAATTTTTAGGATAATTCAGTTCAAAGTTAAAAGACAACGGTTCTTTTAGTTTTAATTCTTTTTAGACCGAATATCTTATTCGGTACGGAAACCTCCGAATCTCGTGAGCAGTCTTAATGCCAATAGCGCTGGATTGTGATTGCCTCTTAATTCAACAATAAAATTTGTAATTCGGAAGACTCTAAAATTTTTACAAGATCTTCAATAATTTTATTGGGAAAACTATCAAATTTTTATAAGATCTTGAATTTGTAGTCTTCGGAGTCTGGCTTTTCGAAATTATGAGTTGATTCTCACGACCTTGTACACGAGAATATGTGGAAGACGCAAGAAATTGATTAAAAAAAAGAAAAGAAAATACGAGAACTTTATCCTTGATTACTTTATGGTAAAATCCAAAAAATAGTAGAGCAAAGGAGTGAAGAGCAGTTGAATTCAAAAAAGAGTGAATGTGTTGTTCATATTTGTGGAATGCAAAGAAAAAAAACACACAAAAACTAATGAAATTAAATCCTTGTTTTTGTATATTAGTCGAATACATATATGATAACATACTAGTAAAAAAAGTGAGAAAAAACATATTGTTTTATATTTCAATATCGTCAATTAATATGAATATGTAATATATTGAATCAATCAATACACTTTTTATAACTGAAGATGATTTTAGCATTTGGAGACTATTGCCTACATATATATATCTAATTGTACGATTCGTATGTTGAAGAGTAAAAAATTAGTAGCAAATTTATGACTTAGTAGTATTGAAATTGTCTCTAGCTCACTCTTGATTAGGGCTGGGCCGGGCTGGAGGGCATTTTTTCAGCCCAGTCATTCGTGCTGGTTGATCGGGCTGATTGCTTGGCCCAACTAAAGGATAACTCGAGTAAATCATGGCATATTTTACTCGAGTTAACCAAAACTTAACTCGAGTAAATTTGGGCCTATCTTACTCAGGTTAGCCAAAATGCTTACTCGAGTAAATCACTTACCCAGATTGTCTAGTTCGACCAAACACTCAAATCAACCAATAAAAACCACTCTTAAACAACTAAATTTACTCTAATAATCCTTCTGAACATGACTCTATACTCAAATCCATCAAAACAACTCGGAATCTCTCAAAATCACCCTAAACTGAGTTGTTCAAACCCATTTGAACCCTAATAACCTAGTATGCATAATCTTATAGAAAACATGAGGATAAAAACACGATCTTACCTCAAGAAACCCAAAGGAAGTGCTGGGGAACAACTTGAGAGAGATTGAAAGCTTCTAAGAGGAATGGATTGGAGCAAATGATGGATTTCGGTCTGTTTAAGTCTTTTAAAGACGAAGACACCGAAACGCGTCGTTCCACTTTAGCACAGATAACTCGAGTTACACAATGATTAACTTGAGTTATATGGACATCGTCTAACTCGAGTTACAATTCTGGATAACTCAAGTTGTATAAGGGTCACACAACTCGAGTTACCTCTTACTCTAACTCGAGTTATCCACTCTTCAGATTCGCTACTCAAGGTTCCAAAACACAAACCCTACATGCTAATCAACATTATCGACTATCAATCAACAATCATCAATCGAAACTCCAATCGTTATAAGGAATATAGCTGGAACGGGCGGGATATTACACTCCACCTCCTTGGTCTCATCGATATCGTCCTCACCGACATCCCCTTTGTGATGTCGTGTTGAAGCACAACCTGGAGAAGAACAAGCAAACTCTGGGTGTAAGGAAGCGAAAGAAGCGAGAGAGAGGGGTGAGGATTACAGAGGCGATGGGTAACGGTGAGGAAGAGATAGGCGAGAGACAGAATGAAAGAGATTAGGGTTTGGTGTGAATGTAGGTTTTCAGGAGAGGCAATTAAGTCATTTTATTTTTTTCGTTAACTTCGTCAGTAAAAAACAACTTCGAGAGACATGTATGCTACATAAAAAAAACATGAGGACTGATCTACTAATTAGGGAAAACTTAAGGAACTCCAAAATTAATTTTCCAAAAATTATCCCCCCTTCTCTCTCCCTCTAAAAAAATATTTAATATTAAATTCATATTACTAAAATTAAATTTTTATGATTTCAATTAATAAATTTATAAAAAATAATCTTAAAAATAATAATGTGATTAATTTTTTTGATAATTATTTAATATGTTAAATAAATTTATCAATAGAATATCATTAAAAAATGAAAAAAAATTACATTTTACATAAAGTTATTATAATGAAGGGTATATTAGAAAATAGATTGAAATGACTTTTCAATTCTTGATTTGTTCCAAATATGATTATGTAAAATTCAATTAAATTTTATGTTTTAAAAAATAGTATATCAAACAAGTTAATTCATTTGCAAATGAATTCTATATGGAATTCATTTGTAAATGAATTCCAAATTTTGGATTCACTTATTCCAAACATAGCCTCTAAATTATGCTTTTGATTTGGTTCAACATGTTGTAAGTGCATTCACAATGGTTATGATCGTCATGCTACATTAACTTTTCATTAAATTCTCTTTTCATTTAACTCTCTCTTTCTATCATTATATATTTTTTTTTATATTCCATTACAAGAATCACAATCATTTAACTTCTCATTTAGTTTATTTATAATATACAATTCACAATAAATATATTAATTTAACATACTAATTTTATACTTTAATGTAAAATAAATTATATTTCCAAAATTATACTTTAAATTATTTTGGATAAATTATTTATATGAATTTTTTGAAAATAATATTTTCTACGAAATTAGTGTCGAGTGAATAAATATGAAAAAAAATTTTAGGTAAAAAAAATACTACTCCCAGAAGTGTAGAAACAATAAAATACATTAACTAAAAAAAATTAAAATCGCAACACGCCTTTTGTATTAAAAAAATCCATTGCAAATAATAAAAGAAAAAAAAGAAGTCACAGAACATCTTATTAACCGATGCAAAAAGTGTAGAAAAACCTAAAAAAATAATTCACCGTTGCAAGTCCAGTGGGATAAGTTGACCCCGTCAGAACATGCGCTTGGTGCAAACCAAATGCATGTTCCCTTAATCCACTTTCCTATGGAGTGGGAATTGAATGAGGGTGGGGTCGAGATGAGTACTTGGATTATACAAAATGTAATTATCTCCAAATCATAGGTTGCAAAAATTTCAAGTAACTCTACTTAAATTATGAGATGTAAGAATATGTTTCAGAATTCAATGTAATATTGTGTTGTAATCAAGTCCAACAGAGTTATGATATTGTTAATTCTGACAAGTTTAGTAAGTAAACATTTAAACTTAATTTTTTTAATACAACAAGACTCGAATATTTGATCTTAAATTTATAACTCATACACTCAATCACTTGAGCTAATTTAAGGTAACAAACTTAATTTATCTACTAGTCAAATACAATAAATTCTTACCACTCTGGATTTATCTACGTACACACGTGGATTTAAAATTTAAAAATTAAAAATACATAATTGAAAATGTTACTTTTGAATTGCAGAATGAAAATACGAATTGCAATTTTTAGTAATTTAAATAACTTTATTTTATTTTTAAATTTTTAAATATACATTTAAAAATTTAAAATCAACTCTTTAACTAAATAAATAATTAACTCCCCAACCCAACCAATTATAGGCAAACGACATGTCGCCCAGGAGAAAAACTAGTCGCCTTCATGGGGGTCGAGAAGAGTTGATTGTTTCGAGAAATTGGAGCAGATTGGAGAGGGCACTTATGGGTTTGTTTTCTGTTTTCTCTTTTATCTCTCAATTTACTTTCCTTTTGCTTTGTTTTTGCGGTAAAGCTTTTAATTTGATTGTGTCGGAATGAAGAAAAGTGAACTTCTGTTATTGGGTTTTTGTTGTCTTTTTTTGCAGGCAAGTTTATATGGCTAGAGAAATAAAGACGGGTAAAATAGTGGCTTTGAAGAAAATAAGAATGGATAACGAGAGAGAAGGGGTAAAGTATTGTTATTCTGATTCTGACCTTCAATTTGAATACGTCTGTTGATCAATATGTATATGTCTGGATTTATTCTTCCTTCCCTCCCCTGAATTTACTGCAATACTGAAGGATCTAAAAATTGTAGGCGAAGGCGATGAGAAGTGTTTGCTTGTTGATGTAGTGGTAGTGAAAATGGTTATATATGGACTACATGTTGCATTGTTAAGGTGTGTCTTGTTTTCTGCAGTTTCCCATTACCGCCATTAGAGAAATCAAAATTCTGAAAAAGCTGCATCATGAAAACGTGATCAAGTTGAAGGAGATTGTGACTTCACCTGGTACGGTTCCAAATCATTTTCGTGCATATAATTTGCTTTTGCATGTTATCTGTTGCATGTTGAAGTTTGTCGGATTTTTTTTTTTTCAGGTCCCGAGAAGGATGAACAGGGAAAGCCAGGTGAGTGTTCTACTTCTCATGTGAACTCTAATCCATTTTTTCACCAATTTGACATAGTTTAGTTGCAGTGCTCTCTGCAAAACCTGTGTTTTGTTGACAATTGTACTCTGTGAGATTGCAGATGGCAACAAGTATAAAGGCGGGATTTACATGGTCTTTGAATACATGGATCATGATTTGACTGGCCTTGCTGATCGTCCTGGGATGAGATTTTCTGTTCCTCAAATTAAGGTTTGTACAAAATATGATATTGTCTTATTTAGTAAATGACTATACAATGCTGCATTGCAGTTTTTTTATCCTCCATTCAGTTGTGCCTCCTTT
>CAODLS013312134.1:0-10663 GCA_948243855.1 Flueggea neowawraea | reverse complement strand
ACATCATTTTGAAGCCAACGTACATTCTCGGGGTCTGCTTCGACCACAACATACGTTTCACAACATCAATGTACATTGCACCTTAACTCAACGTACGTCATGATCAACATTGACGTACGTCGATCATCCTTTCATAATTTCTAGATAACGTACATCTTGACAATCACCAATGTACGTCTTGACCTCTTACACCTCCCATACTTGACTTCCCTCACTCCCGAACTCATCACGACTCGACTTTAAAACTGAACAACATCCAACCACTTATAATTACCCTCATCGAACACCAAAGTTCATCCATTTAAACTCAACATCAAATAGATCAATTCAATCCAATCGGAGAGCTACATTACTCTTAACCGAAAAGGGCGGGATATTACAATATACAGAAGTCAGAACACAGCAGAAACATATATAATTTTAGAAGACATAGTCTATGTGTCTGAAACTGTCATCACACTCGCCAAGACGCCAAGCCAAATAATCCAAGTCACAGTCCACTGGTGAATGGTTAATCACTTAGAAGTTTGAATAGAGCTGACACAAAATTAGTATAACAGACATCAGACACGGAAACTATGGCAGTACAAAATATGCATGCAATACAGGTGTCTGTCCCAACCCACAACGAATGAAAATCCTATTACAAACGAATATCTAATGCTCTCGACGAAAATTGTAACTCGATGTAAAATTACAGTTGAGTCCATGAACCTTTAGAAAATTACAATTCCCCAAAATATTCCAAATTTATAACCCAATCCTTAACTCTCAAATGTGGTTAATTAATCCTCAAATATCTCAATATATACAAATTAGTCTCCTAATTATTTAAAATCTCAAGTTAGCCTCCTAAATGTAAAATATCCACTTTAGTCCTCTTGATGTAAAATTATCTAAATAGTCCTTACTCCCGATTCAACCAATAGAAATTGAATCTAAACATTAAAATTGGTCCTATTCAATCTCAGAAACTCAAATCTACAATTGGTTTCTCAAAAATAACTCAAAATTTTGAAGATTTAAGCAAAATGTGAACCTAACCCTAACAAATTCAATAACTCATCAAATCTAGTGATTCCAATCTAGATTCATCTTTATCTAACCTCAAAAAATCATATTCTAACAACCTACAACATCCATTTTAACAGAATCACTCAAAATCTGAAACCTAAGCAAAACGGCCTAAAACGAATTTTTGAAATTAAATGCATGAAATGAGTGAAAATGGGAGATTGGAACTGAAATCTTACCCAGAGATGATTAGAAATGTTGGGTAAGAAATGATAAGGATACAAGACCGATCTGAGAGTGAGAGTGAGTGAAAATGGAAGTGACGGACGAAAGAGTCGGTTTTGGGGGTTTTAAACACCCACAAATCGAAACGCATTGTTTTAGTGTTTTCAAAGGCTTACGTACGTGAATCTGGGATTAAAGTACATTAGGAGGCCCTCATATAGGTTAGCAACCTTCTCACGTACGTTATCAGGGTCAAAAATGCGTCCAAAAGTTTCAGATAATGTCTTACGTATGTTACTAATGAGCTTACGTACGTTAATCATTCAAAAACCCAGTTTACTTATGTTAGTGGCAACCTCACATACGTTAGCATGTACCCCAGGTAATGTATGTTAATGTCAATCTCTCGTACGTTTGGCGCTGATGCCAAAATTACTGGCGAAGTTTCCCCGCTTCCGAACTTGTTTCAAATCATCCTCGAGGCTCCATAACACCAAAACTTACAAAACTAACATCATTTAATCATCATTAATAATCTAATCATCATCTTCAAACGCCTAAACATCATCAAAACATTCGAGGATCAAATCAGAGTTGATAAAAAAGCCACAGAAGATTAGTCGAAAATCGGCGAGGTGTTACAGAATGAGTACATTTGGGCTGTCAACTTTATAGGCTAACACAAATTGTCCAAAGTGGGAATATGCTTATTTTTGCATTCCGTCTGTTAGATCGTGGGTGATCAACATTAAGGTCTATAAGCTAAAATTTGGTTCGAGCTCCTTTTGTTTTTTATTAGAGCACTACGTTGGGTTACTGAGTTTATATTTTGACTTTTGAATTTACACTGGCTTACTGTTATATTTTTACGCTTAACCAATATTACAATTTGATTTTCGTATTATTTACATATACATATATTTTCAGCATAAATTTTTTATACTTGTTGAATGTTTCTGACAAACGAATATTTTGAATAGATTGCCTGAATCTCTAAGGCTTGTGTGAGATGGGCTGGGCCTCCGGTTCAGTCTATCTTATACGCCGGTTATGGTCTGAAAACGGATCGTGACAGTCTAGATTAAGGTCTACCAGCTGCATTAACATTCAACCAATAGAAGCAACATAGCAAAACTTTCATAAGATTTGTAACTGGTGTATGCCTTTACACAAGAATTTTATTATGATAATTGATGTTATATTTTGAACAGAAAGCAAGAGATATTTTTAATAGTCATTAATTCAATTAATCAAAATTTTAAACGTAGAACAATAATTCTTTTAATCATATAGGCAAGAATCATATTATTATTCTTGCAAAATTTAAAAAAACTCAAGATATAACGAGTATATTCAAACAATTAATAAGTCATATATTAATGAATAGACTTTTCAATTAATTTGTTATATGTGATTTAATAGATTAGTATTCAAAAAATTGAGTACTTTCCAAAAATAGGGTGAAATGTTATTGTCAATAACATTAAAAACAATTAATTTGTTATATTAATGAAGGTTAAGGTGCCAATATTTTAAAGGGTTAATTTATAAATTTTTGCGACGAATTGGTTGCAAGACACTCTTGAATTACTTTCCTGATGCAACAATTAATAGAATTTATAATAATTGGGTGGAATATATATATATATATAAAACATTGGGTCAATGTATTCAAGCACATTCTAAATGTAAAAAAAACTCAAATTAGTGATTAATTTATATTTTTTGCTAATGAACATATGTACATGCCAATTTATAATGTATTCTATTGGACAAACAACTTGATTCATATACGATTATACCGTCGAATTGAAAACAATTGAGTACTTCTCAAAATTGGGTGAAGTTTTGTGAATTACAACATTACAAATAATTAATTTGTTATATTAATGAAGGTTAAGACACAAATATCTTAAAGGGTTAATTTTAAAATTTTTGCGACGAATGTAAGATGGGACAATTTCCCATCTTGCCACCAATTGTTCGCAAGACACTCTTTGTGGTACCTTGTCTGTTTCGGTCTAGATTCCAGCAGCTTTTCGATGTAGCTTTGATGGATATTTGGGATGATTGGTGTTTGATTTTGATTTACGAATGTATTTTTGAGGTCTTAGGAGTCTAGGAACCTTGAGGATAGTTTGGAACAAGTTCAGGAGTGAGAAACGTCGAGTATGGGCGTTGTAGGAGTCAAGACATACGTTAGTACCAAGAGCAAGACATACGTTATCTGAAAATTCACAAGATGATCAACGTATGTTAAATTGGATCATGACGTACGTTGTGTTCATGCATAACGTACGTTGAAGTAGTGCAACGTACATTGTGTTTGAAACAAAGGCAACTGAAAATAGATTTTGACCCGACAACGTACGTTAGCATCTAGATAACGTACGTTGGCAGTGAGCAGAACGTCTTTAAAGCACCCAACAACTTGAATTTCTTCATTTACTCACTCCTCTCTCACTCAAAACACTCCCAACAGGTTTGGGACTCCTCCACAATGTTCGTCCATCATTCCTAACCAATTTCTGAGGTAAGATTACATTTCTTTCATTGATTTAACCTCATTTTCATACATTGATTGAAGGATTTCGTTTTTGGCTGAATTTCAATGGGTTTTCAATTTTTGCATGAATCTGAGTTAATGGTTGTTAGAGGATGCTAGAATAAATTGAATGGGACTTAGCTTAACAAGAATCAAGCCATGAATCATGAGATTTGATGTTGTTTTTGTGTGGTTAGAGTTAGGACTGTTTTTTATTATTTTGATGTTTTGGTTGTTGTTTTGATGAATCTGATGCTTGATTTGTGTTTAGGAGGTTGAATTGAGTTAGTATGAGTGATCATAAATGATTTCTATCGGTAGAATCGAGAGTAGGGTGTTTTTGATATAATTTTCTACCGTAGGAACCAAAAATGGAATTTTGGTGAATTCGGGTTCTTGAGGGATCAGAAATGGTATTTGAGAGTTCAGGGATTGTTTTGCAATTTGTGAGAGTTTGAGGATTTTTTTGAGGATTTTGACTACTTAGGGGACTATATTACAATTTTTTAAAATTTTGAGGACTGTTTTGTAATTTTATGAGGAGCTAGGGACTAAAATGCAATTTTACAAAAGTTTAGGGATTAAATTGTAATTTTATGTAGATTCCATTTTTTTGGTCGAAAAGGTTAGATCTTCGACTGGGATGGATTTTTGGACGTCGTTTGAGCATTTATAATCGCATATGCATGTGCACGCATTTCAGTACTGCCAGAGTACCAACATTTCACTTTGATTTGATCTTATTCATATTTGCCTCTGATATTGTTTTCAGCTTCGTGTTCCTGCTAGCACGACCAGCCACCGGCTGGTGGTGCTTGATTTAGATTGTCAGCTATGACATCCAGGTGAGTGGATGACAACTTCAGACACATAGGTTGTGCCTCGAAATTCTATATTTTGTTTTTGATGTGTTGGCTTTGATTATTTTGAAATTGGACTAATCCGAGGATTGATTAATTTAATAATCTGATTATGTGGTTAAATAACCAGTTCTCTATTTTGAAATTTGATATATGCGTACTATATATCCTTTTTGATTTTGATGTTGATTGCATGACTTTGCTTTCGTGCTGTACTAGTATGATTTTTTATTTTGATATGGTACACCTATGATATAGGGTACGTAGGCTTTGGTATACCAATGCATTGAGAAGGCCCAGCTACCAGGGATGTCGATAGCCTATGTGTCCCGGCCTGGCACATGATTTGATATTGATTGGTGGCGGAGTCCAAGTATGATATACACTGGATGTTGGCTTAAACCACATCATCTTTGATTTTAGTGCTAGATGCACACCTCTACTTTAGTCCTATATTATGTATACTCTGGTTTTGACTATGATATTATTACTAATATTTCACCTACATGCATGTTGTTTGCTTTGATTGCAAATGTTTTCGAAATGATTTTTGAAACACTACTAAGTATGTATCGTGTATATATATATTTGATTATCTCTTCATGTGGTATTTTGAATTGTTTTCAAAATAGTCTTTGTGAGGCACGTATGAGGCGATCTAGAGTGTTATCCCTCACTGGGTCTAACCTCCTTTGTTTTCTGTCTGCCTTTGATTCGTATCTTCCAGGTACATAGATTTTGGCTTCAGCAACCACACCGCATCTCAATTACCAGTTAGGTGTCTTTGGGTTAGTGATGCCATTTTGCTCAGTCTCCTTTGTTTTTTGTAAAACTCCGCACCGAGATGTTGTAGGGTTATTGGGTTACCAGGGTTTTGTATTTTGATACTTACTTTTATTTTGTATATACATTTATTTTATATATGTCTTCTATATATATATGGTATACCCATTTTATTGATATATATTTTGGTTAACAAATGTTTTAATAAATGTTTTAAATGATTAAACGGGTAGTATCTCTGCATCTTTTAGGCTTGCATGAGATGGGCTGGGGTCCCATAAACGGTTCGTCTCGTACGCCAGTCATGGCTCGGAAACGGGTCATGACATTCTTGAATTAATTTCCTAATGCAACAATTAAGTGAATTTTAATAATTGGGTGGAAATATATATATAAAACTTTGGTTCAATGTATTCAAACACATTCTAAATGTAAAAAAAATCTAAAATTAGTGATTAATATAATGCATTCCATTAGACAAACAACTTAATTCATATACGATTATACCATCAAATTGAAAATAATTGAGGACTGTTGAAGATTTTTCAATCTTGTCTTGGTGGAGTTGTATGAGTAAGAAGAAGAGAAAATAGACACAATGATTTAGAGTGGTTCGACCAACCTTGTCTACATCAACTACCTAAGTCTCGCTTAGGCTTTTCACTATATCTAGATGATTGATTACAGCTCAATCCAACAAGGCCTTACAAAGAGGTTGATTCTTGGATCAACACCTCCAAAGCCACCTTCACTTTCAAGCTAAGTGAGAACTCTTACAATACTTGATTTCGGTTCAAGAATAAACCAAGATTGATTTCTCTCAAGGCTCACCCTCTAAAGCCCTTACAATGTTGTTTTCTAAGGCTCATGTCATGACCTATTTTTAGACCATAACCGGTGTACGAGGCAAACCATCTATGAAAGCCCGGTCCATCTCGTACAAGCCTCGGAGAACAGAACTTAAAACTAAATCATAGAAAACAATATTAAAATCATTTCAAATTTTAATAAAATAAAATAAATAGATATCCAAACTGTAGTAAAACATAAGTTTTCATAATAATAAATCATACTAAATACCAATTAAGTGAGGAAACAACACTTCAGAACGCCTCATACATGCCTCACAAAGACTATTTTGAAAATGTTTAGAAACAAGGCATGCACATATAAGTGTATATAAATATACACGCTAAATATATAATAATAGTTTTGAAACTCATTTCGAAATCATTCACACTCAATGCAAACAGTAGACAGGTAGGCATACAAAAATATCTATTAAAAATTAATTTTTCTCAAAATGGCAGAAACACTTAACAATGCATTCAGGGAAAACCATACATAACTTGTTTTTGTTCGTGTAAAACTTTACCGTTTAATCCAAAAAATAATACTTTATCAAAACCAATGGTCATGCATCACAAGTATCATACTAGATGATAAACAAAGCTGATAATCACTGATCATATCCCCACATTATATTAAAACTGCGTCGACTAGATCAGATCAAAATAAACTAGCAACCTTAGGAGTCCCAATGGTACATGACTCAAAAGGGCTAACAGTCGACACCTTAGGGGCTCTAAATAGTACTCCGTCCATCCTAAGGGTCTTAAGGCTATAACAAAGCAGATACTGATCTAAGCGCATCCACAAGCATTGCAGTCCCCATACTCCAGTTAGATATACCCCCTTCAAACTACAGAACAATACACTGCAGGAAAATGAGCAATATCACAGGCTCACAAATTTTTTTTACCCAAATAAAACATATCATACCAAAATAATCTGACATGAAACCAATATCAAATCCAAGATCAAGATCATTTGTGGACTCCGCCACTAGATCATACGTGGACTCCTCCACTAGAATATATGTGGACTCCGCGACTAAATCATAAGTGGACTCTCCCACTAACCAATAACAAATCATGTGTTAGGTCGGGACACATGGCTACCAACATCCCTCGTAGCTGGAATTTCTCAATGTATTAGTATACCAAAGGTTACGTACCCCGTAATAAAGGTGTCCCGAGTCAAAATAATTAAATAAGTAATTTTTCAAAAATTTAAAGTTTTAAAATCAAATAGATATTAGTGGTTGCACCACTGACATATCATGCAATAATCGATTTCAGAAATCAAAGAAACCACCAAATATATTTTAACCCACAGTATGCAGTGTACATTTTATCAAAATAAATAGCATAGCAAAATATCAAATTCTAGAGAATATAAATATTTTCAAAATGTTTATATAAATGGAAAATATAATCGATTTCAAAAACAAGCAAATTTCCTTCAGAAGCCAAGTTATTTCAAAACAAGGTTCTTATTATCAAATTTCACATAAGTCCGATTTTTAGGATTACCAATCCATTAGTAATTCCAAATTATCAAGATTGACCTCGTTGACCCGGATATAAAGCTGAAACAATTATCAAAGCAGAATCAAAGATATGATGTTGGTACTGTGGCCGTACCAAAATGTATAAAAAATGCAAATGCCAACTCGGACTCTCACCTAATGCTCAAATCTACATTTCGAATGAAGATCCAACATTAAAGTCAAAAATCTAACTCCGACATGAAATTACACTTTAGTCGTCGAACTCCGGAAAATTTCAGTTCAGTCCCCCAAAATATCACAAAGTTAATAATAAGTCCCTAGTACTCCAAAAATTATTAATAAATTCTCAAAATTCCCAAATTTATAAATTAGCTCTCTAAATGTTCAAAAATCCAATTTTAGTCCCTAAATGCACAATATCACTTTCAGTCCTAATGGAAAATTATGAAAATAGTCCAACTCTCGATTCAACTGACAAAAATCAAAACTAAACACCCACACTAGTCAATCTCAGCCCTAGGAACATGAATGTGCTATTAGTTTCTCCAAAACAACTCAAAAACAAGCTTAATTCGGCCAAAACAACACCAAACCCTAGCCCAACCAAACACTCATCAATTCTCTTGTTTCAAAGCTTGATCCATGTCTATCTAATCTTAAACAATCATAATCTATCAACCAACAACATCCATTTTAGCAGAAACATCTCAAAATCCAAACCCTAAGCAATATGCCCCAAAATGAATTTCAAAGATTTAAAGCATGAAATGGGTAAAAAGAGAGTTTAGAACTGAATTAGTTGACATTGGATTTAAACAAATCTAACTCCAATACACCATAAAAGTTATCTCATAACTTATCATCAATTATTGTCGGACTAATCCGCCATTTCTGCAAACATATTATTCGTAATAATGTCGTTAAACTCCCATGAGCTTAAAAATCTCATCGTACCATTTTATTTCGGTTATTAAAATATGGCTCATGAATTATTCCCATTAATAACTAATCTAATACTAATCTCTTATTTCTCGAATCCTCCAAAATACCATAAGTAGGACATAACAAATAATTTCGATCCCAGTCTAACATGAACTTCTCGTTCATACGACATAATAAATCTCAAAATTTCACTGAGTTAACCTCAAATCACATAATGCGACCTTAATTCTAATCTCGAATCAATGTAGAGAATCACCACATGTGCACTACAGAATCAATTAATATCCTCCTCAAAAGAATCAGAATCATCGACCAAATTTTTGTTGGAGAATTTCGGTCTAAGCTTTGGATAGCTTTTGTATGAACGGAAGCGACTTGAAAAGTAAGAGCGAAATCAACACAAGGATTTATAGTGGTTTGACCAACCTTGCCTACATCCACTACCTAAATCTCACTTAGGCTTTTCACTATCGATAATTGATTGTGGCTCAATCCAACAAGACCAATACACGAGGTTGATTCCAGCTCACACCTCCAAGGCCTCACCATGTTTTTTTCTATAGGTTCACAACAAACCTCTCTCAATGTTGTTTTATACTTAGGTTCACAACAAACCTCTACAATGTTATTTTATATAGGCTTACAACAAACCTAAATCACACTCTCAAAGTGTTTACAAATGGTTTACAAACAATAAAGCTCTATGCTAGAGTTGAGTATTTGAAATTGAAGGTTGAACTTTGATCTCTAGCTTGAATTGATGTTTTTCTTGAAGGAAATTGATAGGAAGTTTGGCTCTATGATTTCTGATGTTGTCTAACACGTTCTTGGTCTTCTCTTGATGTATTTATAGCCCTTTGAATCAATATGACCGTTAGAGAGAAGAATATAGTCGTTGGAGTCTGTTTAAAGTTGTTTGTTGCTATCTGTTCCAATCTCACGTACATGACCACAATCTGACGTACGTTACCTAACATTAGCTCCAGCACACGTACGTGAAAATTAACCTGACGTACGTTGATCATAGCGGATTCCCAGTTCACGTACGTGAATCATAACGAACGTACGTGACTTCTATGTTTGAACCATCCAGTAGCTTCTGTTTTCAATCCGGAACATCTTGCGTACGTTAAAATCCATCTCACATACTTTAGATCAATGTGACGTACGTGCCTTTTTACTCTTGCATACTTGAATGACAACACACGTACGTTAACTTATTCTAACGTACGTGAAACGTGCTTCAGAGGGTTCTAGTGGCTTCTGCTTGTCTTCAGAACCTCTATCACGTACGTGAAACTTTTATGAGGTACATGAGATGCTTCTGTGTCTTGGTTTCACCAATCCAAGCTTTCCAACATGTTTCTCTTCAACTCAAATGTTTTGCTCTTCATCAAAACATTTTGCTCATCATCAAAACACATAATGAGCTTATTGTTGATCACATGATCCAACAATTTTCTTTTCTTTTCCAACGAATCCCTCTGGCCAAAATGCTATTGACTCAAAGTATCTAACTAAGATTAATGCAACTAACAAAATTTGTGACACCAAAATGAAATGGAAACCAAACGAAATATAAACAAGAGTTCAAGAATAAGAGTGTACCAGTCTCGGTTGAACCTCTCTCTGAACCAGCACTCGCGCCTCTAGTCACTGGCGGCCCTTCTAAATTCCCATCCCAATTTTGCGAGGACATTTAGTGTAATATTTATCCCATTTTTGTTAGAAATGTTGTAGCTTTCTGACCAAGTTCGATTTGATCTTGGGGATAATTAGACGTATTTTTTAGGATTAGGTGTTATCCAATCTCGAGGGAGGTCTGATGAATATTGGGAAGCGTGAAATGTCAAGTATGTGATTAGAGAGTGAACAACGTAGATTGACTTAAGTACAACGTACGTTGTCGAGTGAGGAAGACGTACGTTATCTAGAAAAGCA
>CAODLS013312065.1:0-20317 GCA_948243855.1 Flueggea neowawraea | reverse complement strand
CGTTCGGCGTTCACCGCCTTCTTCTCGCCGGTAAGTCCACTGCCACTCCTTCAACTCTTCTTAAAGATGTGAACTTAGTTAGGGTTTTCTATGCTTAGGTTTGTTATTTAATAAGTTTTGTTGTTGAGTTGAAATTTGAACTTATGATTTAGTAACATAATTTCAAATGTGAACTGGTGAATTTTGTTCTTCTTAACTTCATCCGGATCTTGCCGCTTCGTTTGCGGCTTTTTTGTTTCTTTCATCAAATTTGTGAATCGATGCATTTACTGGACTTGTGTGTCAAATCTTTATTATTTTGCCTTTATTTTTTTTTGTGTTGCATTTGGAGGACTGTGATGCAACTTCATGATTTGTTTTGGGGTGTGCGTTATTGATGAATGATAATTTGATTGCAGATCATATGCTTTGAGATGGTGCTGGGTTAATTCAGTGATGAATTTGGGTTTGAGAGATAGGCATGAGGGAGTTCTTTCTCGACTTTGAATACTTAGTAGAGGGGTTTTGTTGGCATCGCTTGGAGGCTTTCGACTTTGTTGCAGATGAATTGCTTGCTTTCTTTCTGGTTTTTGCCTCTTTGGTTGAGGATCTTATTGAGTCTGTGTTTTTCCTAGCGGTGATTGCTTAGATTTTTCTCCGAAGCAATGTTAGGTTATTGATTCAACCCCACAAAATGTGATGAATGAAATTTCGCCAAGAACAGCAAAATGTGACAAGAGTAAATGAGTTTTGTAACAGGAGGGTCTCACATACAGCCTTTATCGTGGAACATTCGTCTGAAAGTGGCTCTAGGCGTAGCCAAAGGTCTCGCTTTTCTTCACAGCAACAAAGCAAAAGTAATATACCGTGATTTTAAAACTTCTAATATCCTGCTAGATTTTGTAGGAAGATTTCCAATCTGATAACTGTCAGAATATGGCTGAATTTATTGAGTTTGTTATTCAGTTGCACTCATTATGTTCATATTGGCTTTACTTTTGATTTGTTGCAGAACTACAATGCAAAGCATTCTGATTTTGGGTAAGCCAGGGATTTGCCAACTGGTGATAAAGAGTCATGTTTCTGCTAGAGTTATGGGAACATATGGATATGCTGCACCAGAGTATCTAGCAACTGGTAATATTTTTATTTGTTGTTTCATACAGCCTGTGTTTCATATTAATTTATCCTTGTTCTTTCTATTTCTATTTTGGTTTGCTTTTGATCTTCAATCGTTCCCTTCAAACATGCCAAAGATCATCATTCACAAATTTAGCTAGCTCTACTTTTTACTAAATTCATTCAGAGGATCTTTAATCTTGGGAGACAACAATTCTAGCAAGATGATAGTAGATCCAAGTTTCTCTGCTTTATATTTCTCTGCTTTACAATTCATGATTTTTCACATGGTTCAGTCCTGAACTCTGAGATTTCCTATATGGTTCGGCCCCTCTCTGTGAGTAAAGTGTTTCAGGAATCTCGTATTGGGAAAGCGAGTGTATATAGGTCATTTATGTATCCATCAAAATCATCTCTTACAATGTGCCTTTTGAATGGAGTTAGCCCCAAAATTCAGCACCTTTTTTAAGCACAGTTGCTAGCTTCTTTAATTTTGGTAATGCAATACTTATATGCATCCTTTGTTCATCACATGTCGGTTCACCTTTTTTTAGCACAGTTTCTAGCTTCTTAAATCTTGGTAATACAAAAAATTTTCATTTTGGTACATTCTAACACCCACGGTCCGAACCTACATCAGGTGATTTTTGGCTTTGGCCCTGACCGCGAGAGTAGAGGAAGGAGATAGCGGCAACATGACTTATGATGAGTGTGTGAGAACGAAAGAACGTAAATAAGAGCTAGGTGTTTTCTTGATTAAAATGGTTAGTAATTAGGAGTGTTTGGGTTACTGGTAATGGCTTGGTTAGAATATAGGGGCAATTACTTTAGCGTCTCTAGGTTATATCGTAATCTCATATTCAGTATTTTAATTTTGAAAAACCTCCTATTAGGTATCTACTTGTATACAACGTTAGCCTAAAACAAATGTTTAACACATAATTTTGGTATCACAGGTTCCGCACAGAGCATTTATATGCAAACTTAAATGCAAATTTCAAAAAACAAATCCATAATTAGGTGTTAAATATTTGTTTTGAGCTGACACTATGTACAAGCAGGGACTTAATAGGAGCCTTTTCAAAACTAAAGGACTGAATAGGAGATTACGGTATAATTTAAAGGTGCTAAAATAATTCCCCCTAGAATATTATTTTGGTTGGGGTTGGTGGTTATAGGTAGGTTAGTGCAACTCCAGGCATTTTGGTGTTGGATTGGCTGCTCCAAGAGCAGCAAAATGCGTCCAAACACTGTAGCGATCCAAATTTGGGTTGCTACACTGTTTACTGCAAATGTTAATTATGTATTTTCTATTGGAATTTTTATTCGAAAAAAATTTGTTTTATTCATGTAAATTATTTTGCTAATTATACATTATGTCTTGGCTACTTCTATTGATTGCGTGTTAGATCAATAAGATACATTAGTTGTACTAACCCAAGTTTATGTGTCTATTTCAGATGGTGAGATACCGAGTTCCAATGGTAGCCAGAGGCCTAGCTGCAAAAGCCAGGTTAAGACGTATAGAGAAAAACTTAAGGGCCATCAAGAGGGATCACAAGATACATAAAGATGATATTGATAGGGTAGTGACACATCTTGTTTGTTTGAACAATGCATGTCAGGAGTTTATATGGCATGGTGGTTTTAAATTGAGTATCGATATTGTTAGAATGACTAATCAGTACTCAGTTTAAAACCACAACGCCATACAAACTCCTGAAATACATTGTTCATACGTACAAGATGTTTCATTACCCCATCGATGTCATCTTTACGTATCTTGTGTTCTATTTTGATGGCGCTTAAGTTTTGCTCCATGTCACACCATCCTCACATGTTGTGCCTCTCTGCCTGGACGACTTACAAAGAGGTACATTCTTTTGAAGCTTATCACACAGTCTAAAGGTTCAACTGCAAATCTTCATCAGACTATAACTTGTCAACTAAACACTTTCTCTCAGGATTTTAGAGGACTACCTATTTAAGAATTTTAGAAAGCCATAGATAAGAATTCTCTGAGATTACTTTAACTCGCTCTCACTTATTTCATTCATCTAAAGTCTTTAAATAGACTTTCAAACTTACAAAGGATAAGAAACAACCAAAACATATTGGCAGAAACAAGGAATCTAATAATACAACCTTTGGAAAAGTAAAGACCCGTGACAGACTTGATTGGCCTTATATCATGGCTGACAAAGATAAAAGTAAAAATGACAAACAACTTTTACAAACACTATGCAGAGCGTAAGGTCCATCAAGCATCTACACCGACAAAATTAATGTACATTTTATTTGGGATGTAGATTCAAATAAGTGTGACGAAGGATGTGAGTGTTGTGATTCTCTAGGAGATAGGAAAAAGATGAGAAGAACGTTTTGCAGACCCTTCTCAAAACCTTTTGGGAAAGATGGTGATTCATCACCATGGGTTGGTATCTCTGAAGAAGTCAAGGAAAAAGGAAATGAAAAGCTTGCAAAAGAATGAAAGTCCTGCCTTCCATTATCAGCTTATAATGAAGCCCTTAAGATCTTCAGGCAAGAAGGCCTTTGCAAGACAGAAGTTTCAACTTTTGTACTCCTAATATCTTTTCCAGTTTCTACAGCATTGCCTTATTGTATGTCGTCTACTTCATCAAAACCAGCTAAACTAGATTTTGATGAAGAATATCCCCCATTAACTTCATATATTTCTACTTATGGAGTTCTTTTCCAGCCGTTCATCAAGCCTACAATTGTTAGGTCTGATGGATATTTTGAACCATTGACTGCGGCGAAAGTACTTAATTGGCAAAGCAAAAGTCATATTGCTCAAAGGCAACATCTGGGGAGGCAAGATAACAAACTAGACAAGATTCTCAAAGGCATAGAGAAAAATGAATGAGAGACAAAAATTGTCACTTCTCAATTATAGGCGCATTAAGAAGATCTTGACAAAAGAATTGCTAAGTTGGATAGGGCAATCCAGCACAAACTCTTAACAAAACAATTTGATGATGAGTTTGAAAGAATAGATTACAAGCTAGGGAATCTAAAGAAACAGCTTGATGAATTCAAGCAAATTCAAGAGTATAAGAAGGAGCAAGAAAGGAAGCATGCAAAAGCCATAAAATGACCATCATATTCTTCTAATTCCTACATTAGGCGAGACTCACCACCTATAGAAGGTTTTATGGCTGTTGCTCGAAGAAATGCGCTCCCAATGATATCTTTCACCTTTTATGAATATCGCCAGAGGAGCAAGAAGGAACACAGAGGTGAAGAAACCAATAAGCGTAAGAAGAATGAGAAACTAGCAGAAAATTCCTCTACTAAGGAATAGGAGAAGAAACCATCAATGATGGCATCATATTTTGAGGACTCCCAAAATCCCTATGATTTTGGAAATCCTAATCCATTGGCTTATCTGCTAGAAGAAAAGGAATATCCTTCAGCTGAAGAACTCTCTACTGAAGATGATACATCTACCAGCTCAAGAGACACAATAATTTTTATTACTTCATCAAAGGAAGAAACAGAAAAAGGAAACTCAAAAGAGATAACCAGTATTAGTGATACAAAGGAGGAATCAATTCCTTCATCTTCATCACCTGTATCTTCTGAATTATCCTCTAATTCTGAGGCGAATTTTGCAAACATTTCCAACATTCTCATGTCTACACGAGCAACAGTAGGAGAGACATCCAAACGATCAGTCTTTGCAAATAGCAGTAAATCTGGAGATGAGTTCAACCAATTAACATGGAACCACCGGCATCAAATGTTCCCCCAATTCCGAAAGGAGGACCATGGTTTACTTTTGATGACATACCATTATCATGGAAAAGAGAAAGGATGAATGAGATCAATGCTTAGGCTAACCTGCAGCGATCTAGGCCAAACCCTGTTATTAAAGATATTTTGAAGGAGCTCACTTCAAGATTTGTTGGCACATTACGTGACTGGTTTATATCTATGGGAACAACAAAACAGTTAATGTTTATTGGAATTTCTATTGAAGATGCCATGGGCTTAATTCATCAAGAATTCATCGAAAATGTTGGATTACAAAGCAAGAAGCAGGAAACTGCCTTTTAACATATGAAATGTTGTTCAGTATAGGAGAAAGACTTAGCGTTTCACTACAAATGCATGTCAGACATCTATAATCAGTTGGGAGGATACAACATCATAGAATTGAAGCAAGTGTTCATAGCATCTTTTCCAAATGAATTACAAGCGAAGATTGCTAAGCTTTTGATCACCTCGGGAAAAGACATTGGTCTCCACAGTCTAGGAGAACTCTACCAATATGTTGAACAGACCCTTAAAGGATTGTATGAACAAAAGAAATTCTATGAAGCCTTTGCATCAAATTCCCAACTCAAAAGGCTTTGTTCTACATCACATCTGAAGCTAAAATGTAAGGAGAAACATTATGATTGTAGACAGTCTAAGAAGAAGAAACACTGGAAGACTTATTCAAAGTCCTGCTCATGGAAGAAAAGGAGTTCAAAATGTCCTAGCAGATGGAAGGGCAAAAGAAAGGGTTTTCGCTCTTTCAGACAAAAGACCACCAGTAAGAAGGCAAACAGATGTTTCATATATGGTCAGCAGGGTCATTTTGCCAAGAACTGTCCCAATAAGGAGAAATCAACAAAGTTGATCCAGCAAGTTATAAAGATTTTCCCTTATGATCTGACAGAAGATTTGGAATTCGTGTTTTCAGAATTCTCTAAACCAGGGTCAGACACACTCTTCACTATACTGGATTCAGAAGTAGAAACAGTATCAGATACGGATTCAGACAATTCAGCCTCTTCGTACTTTAAAGAAGCATATGGAGTATTTCCTTATCTTTCATCATAATCATTTGAGGTCCCACACTTGAAAATTGGGTTATTACAATCCAAATATGATGTTCCACTTAAATTTATTGGCTTTTTAAACTCAGGAGCAGCCAGGACAATTATTAATCCAAATGTCATTCTTGGAGTATGGAAAGAAGAGACGAATCACTTCACAGCTGCAAATGGGAAATTATTTTCCATTGATTTCATCACCAAGCAAAAGATAGACATCAAGTTCTTTCCAGGAGTCGTTATTTGGACACATGCTATTGGGACACCTCTTACAAACAAAGACGCACTAATTGGCTTTGATGTGATAAGCAAATTAAACAAGCTAACGATTGGTGCAGAAGGAATATACTACAAGAGACATTTTAAACCGTATACTACGGTCCAATCACTGTTCATTACTACTCCATTGAAGATTGATGAACATCCACTTATGGAGAAGAACTCAAACCTTTTTGCAGAAGGTCGCTCTCAGTTTTCTCATCCACGACCTCTATGGACAAATCCTGATTTCTATATCAAGTTACCATTCAAGAAGAACAAAGATGTCAACCCTACCAGAGCAACCCACCAAGGGATGACACTGTTAGATCTTGCCCTAGCAAAGGAGGAATGCTTGCAACTGCAACAATAAGGCCTAATCGAATCAAAAACTAGTGATTGGGCTTGCTAGGCTTTTTATGTTAATAAGCTCAGTGAGCAAGTTAAAGGCAAGAAAAGACTTGTGATAGATTACAAGCCCTTGAATGAGTTCTTGAGAAATGATAAGTTTCCACTTCCTAAGATCCAATCTCTACAAGTTCATTTGCAGAAGGCCAAGGTATTTTCCAAGTTCGATTTAAAAGCAAGCTTTTGGCAGCTTGGGATTCATCCAGATGATAGGCCCAATATAGGTTTTTTCATCCCTACAGCCCAATACCAATGGATTGTAATGCCTTTTGGTCTGAAGGTAGCTCCATCATTATTTCAAAAGGCGATGCTAAGGATTTTTGAGACCATTCTGTATTCCTTATTGATCTATATTGATGAGATCATGTTGTTCTCAAAAGACCATCAAACCCATGAACTCTTATTGTCAGAATTTTTTTCTCTCGCTGATAAATATGGGATAATGTTGTCACGAAGGAAGAGCATTTTGGTCTAACCCATAATTGAATATTTGGGTTCAATATTTGAAAATGGTCATTTCTCAATAGGACCACACATCACAGAGGGCCTAAAGGATTTCAAAGAAGAGAATCTAAATCGGGAAGATATTCAGTCTTTCTTTGGAATTATCAATTATGTAAGGCAATTCATACCATATGTGGCAAAATAGACCAGCAAAATGTCCAAAATGTTAAAAAAAGAATGCCCTACCTTTGGGTTCAGAGCAGACAACAGCTGTAAAGAATTAAAGGAAATTTGCAAGACACCACTACCTCTTAAGATTCCAAGATATGAAAAAAGGGTCCTACAGACATATGCAAGTGACGAGTACTGGGGAGCAGTTTTTCTCGAAGAAGACAACAAAGGTTCACGGGAGTACTGTGGACATGCTAGTGGACAATTCACTGATGCAGAGAAACACTATCACATCGTCTTCAAGGAGATACTTGCAATAAAGAATGGAATTAAGCACTTTGAATTCCATTTAATAGGACATAAATTCTTTATTGAAATGGATAATTCTTCCTTTCCTAAAGTCTTGGAATTCAAGAACAATGAGGTTCCTTCAAAGCAATGACTGAGGCTTAGTGACTAGTTTAGTTGCTATGATTATGAGGTCAAGCACATTAAAGGTGATCACAATCTCATAGAAAATTATCTATCCAGACCAAAGCAACAAATTCAATCAGCAGTCACTCATCAAATGAAAAGAAAGAGCCTAGCTTTTTTAGTTACCAAGCATAATTCTTTTCCTCTCATCTTTATGGTTGGACCTTCCAACTCTAAACCTAGTTCCTCATAAGCTCCATTGTATATGGTTGCTATGAAGAAAGGGACATTTCCCCTTGTTTGCATGGCAGAGAATCACCAAAAGAGATCGATATGTATGCAAGGACACATGTGGTTCATTTCAAAAGTCAACTTCCTGAAGTATACTTCACCAATCTAATACCTCGTTACTATGTATTTGATCCACCATACGTCTTCCTCACAAAACCATATCTGATGGCCAGGTCCATCACTAAAGACTTTCTATGGTTCTTATAGTGTTAACTACAGCCTACAAGATTGCCATTGAGTTCAGAGTAAGAGATATTCTTAGTCATCTCAATGGTGATAATCAGTCCAGATCCTTACTATGGACTCTTAGAATGGTTTGAAGAAATCACAGTTTGGACAAAAAGGCTGTAGACCATCATAAATAATGAAGCAACTCTTGGTCGAGCCCATCAAGCATCTTCTAAAGTCTACATTTTTCATAGACCTTATTTTCGTCATAGTCAAGGTTATTTATGGACTCAGAACAATTAATACAGCTGAGGAACAATTTATCCATCTATCAAAGGCAATCCACTGATGAGAGAACAACTTATGGAACATTTATGCTTCATCAATAATTCTCCCTTGCCTCCACCAATGATGTTTGCAGGATTTCAGACAAGACACATTGAAGTAATCATCACACACTCGTCTATCACCCGAAATTGTGTGATAAGCTTCAAAAGAACGTATCTCTTTGTAAGTCTCCTAGGGAGAGAGGTGTAGCGTGTGAGGATGGTGTGAGAAGCATCACATAGAATTTGTTTCCAAAAATATCAATTTTGAAAAATATCAAAAAAAAACAAACTAATTTGACAAATGTCACATTTGCGAGAAATTGATTTTGTCGCGACAAATTCAATTCCAGCTAAAACAATATCTGATTTTCCAACGGTCTCCAGAAAGTCTCCAAACGATCTCCAAATGTCTTTAGATGCCATAATTTTTTTATAAGAAATTTGTTTTAATAAATTTTTGGTGTATTATTTTTTAAAATTAAAATGAACTATTTATGTATATATATTCGATATTTGATCTCTGCCACCATCAACGCTAAAAAAACAAACCAATAGAGTTTGACAAACTCTAACTGTTGTCATCACCGCAAAACTCAACAAAATCAAGCTGCACAAATAAACCAAATTCAACAAAATCAACCCACACAAATCAACAAAATCAACTTGAACAAAATTAATTTTTTGTTTTTTTTGTCAAACTTGAAGGATTGTTGACGCAATTTTGTAGAAAATAAAAAACCAAAGGCGCTAAGGTTAGAATCTGCCGCCTTCTCCAACTGGACGTGTCATTAATTCTCCAATTGAAACCGTTATCGCCTCCTACAACAATAGAAACCGACGTTGCCTCCTTAGCCAAGTGAAATCATGACCGCCTTCGCTGTCCACGATGTGCTCAATCATTCAATTGATGTCGTCAAAACTCCTACATGCCGATGTTGATCTCATCCTCCTCATTCACCGCCACTGATCGCGACTCCAGATTCATCATCGTTCTCCGCCTTCCAGAACGAGACTGTCGAGGTTCGTCGCGACTCTTCACATCAATTTCGTCTTCGCGCTTGCAGCCCTCAACCTCACCCTTGCCTTCCACCGCCAGATTAAACAAAGACAAAGACGTGATGGCGATGAAGGAACGTAGACGTCATCAAATTTGGTGGAGAAGAACTGATGGAAAACATATCACATTGTGTATTAAGAACATCGACGAGAACAAGGAGGGCCTGATCGAATCTGGTGGAGGACAACCGAAGGAGGAGAGCAGAGAAAGAGATTGAAGCTGAAGGAAAATGAGAGAAGAAGAGAGAGATGGCGGAGAGGAAGGAAGGAAGAGAGAGAGAGAGAGAGAGAGAGAGAGAAGAGAAGAGAAGAGAAGATAAATAAGCTTATGGATATGGGCCTCTATTAACATGGGTTTGAAAACATTTTTAGGGTCTCTGTGATAATTAGCTTGGGCTTCAATTTTAATATATTTTGTTTTATGAAAAATAATAATTATGATGTTTTTTTTTATTCATTAATAATATTGGTATCAATCTCTAGATATTATTGGGGATAAACTATAGTAATTTTACCCTAATCTCCTTTATCCTTTATCTCTTTTTAAATGTGGTGATTGATTTTCATTTAATCTAATGGATAAAAAAATGACAATACATCAAAAATAGTTTTACTGTACATGCACCCAGTAAAATTATTTAATATATTGTCATTATTATAACTACCAGATTAAATTAGAGTTAATCTCTACCTTTAAAAGAAGATAAAAGACATTAAGATGAAAAGATAGTAAACAAATCCAATACTATTGTCAGGCTAATTTAATTACACATAACCAAAACCATATGGCTTGTTATATGTTGCGTTTATATAATTTAGAAGACTTTTGAGCAATCAGAAATTCCTGCTCAAAGAGCTTTCGAATTTCAAAATTTGCTCTGAACACCCCTCAAAGTGACTTACCCTTATAGCGCACCACAACATTTAATACGTTCTTTAACATTTATTATCTTTCCTCTGTTTTATGGTTGGGTTGCGGCCCAATTTCAATCTTCATGTATTTCTTCTTCTTCTTTTTTTCCTATCTTTCTTTATTTAATCATTTTTTTTCATTTTCTCCAAAACAATAATCTAATTTTTTTACAAATCTATTTAAATGAATTATTCTCCGTTAAGTTTATTTTTCATTTTCATTTGATTTGATGTTCTTTTATTTTCTTTTATCGTTATATTATTTTATATTTATTTATTTTTTTGTTTTTCTATCATATTTTATGTTTGGATTTTTTAGTTTATTGTCATTTCCATTTGCTTTTATAGTATTAAACAAAAACCAAACAAAAACCAGATATATACTATTAAAAAAAACTTTCAACACTCAAAAAACAAAAAGAGAGTTCATCCAAAAAAAATGAAGCTAAAATAGAAAAATAACATAAAATAATAAACAAACATTAGTCCCTAGTTTAAAAAACCAAAAATAAGCTGAAAGTAAACCGAAAAGGGACACAAGGATGTGAATGTACTTGGATCTATCGCCTTAATTTTGACTTTTTGCTAAACTTCTGAATTTTGACAATTAAATTGTCTCATTCTTGAAAATTATAAATTTGGTTATTTTCTTGTAATTTTAATTTTTTTTTTGGATATTTGTGTGTTATTAGCCGTTTGAGCAACCCATCCCATCGTAGTGGGTTGGATAGGTTTTCTTAGACCTTTTATTGTGTCCATTTGATTCTTTCTTGAATTTAATAACAAATAAGAGAAAAAACTTCAATCATCAGCATTTATATTAACAAAGTTGTTTTCCCACTTCGAAAAGATTAAAAAAAAATTCCACACAAAAGAGATATTAGCAACAACAGATTTGATATTGTAATATGATCAAATCTATATTACACGACACATTAGTTTATTCCGAAACTTGACCTCCTTTGTTTTGTTGGACATCAAACTCCATGTCCTATCCCTTCACTTAAGCTTCCAAAGTGAGCAGAGATCGGCTAAAAAGAATGTCAAAGAATCCACACTAATTGGTTTTTTTCTCAATTGCGTCCCTTCAATCCGATCCATGGTTTTTTCTTCACTGTACCCAAGAAAAATTAAAAAAAAAAAAGTTAAATCATCTACCCCTGCTTGGAATTGGATTCTTTACGATAACCAAATTGGGAATTGTTTGTTTTTAGTATATCAACACCAGCATATGCTATAGTTAACAATAAATTGAAAAAAAAAATGTCAGCTCTTCCTATTCTTGTTTCCTATTCAATCTCGGACGATGTATATTTGCTCAATATGAGATTCTTGACAATAAGATACATTGAACAGGAGAAAACAGAGTAAACCTTGCAGGACATTTGATAGGCTCCCAAAGAAGATGAGCCTAGGAATTATAGACCCAAATAACTGAGCTAAGTAAATAGAATTGAGCTACCTGTCCTACGTGGCTTTCTGTTACTACTTTCTGTCATGGTTTATGCTAGTGTTGATTGCTTGGTGAGTGGGTGTCAAGTTTGCTATGGGTAGTATATATAGAATAGAAGGGTCATCTTTGGTGATTATCAATTGGGTTAGTCTCCGTTGAGACGTTTTGGGAGGGAGATAGGCCCTATAGTGCTATTGGGTCTTCGTATTTGCTTTATTGTTATCAGTTCTTGTCATCAGTAATCAATTTATTCTCTGTTTTTGTTATCATATTCTGTTCTAGCTTTGCTTGGTGTGTGACTTTACAATCTTATCAGCATTCTAGTTGCGTACCTAATTTACATGATTCCTGCAATTCATTGAAGTCTAGATACGACTTCTGATTACAGAATGATCACATTCTGTTTATTACATGTAAGATCAAGCCAGACTAGTCCATTCTGGCCATTAACAAGCCAAAAGTGTATATAATACAATACAGAACACAACAAACACGTTTAGCTCATACCTTCAATTTCCAATCCCTTACAACAGGAAAGGTCGATCCACTCGATTTGAACATCGACTTCGCTAGACTCGATATTTCTAAGTCTCAGAATCATGTTCTGGATGATCCTGCCATCGTCCCAGACAATGCAGCTCTCATCCGCGAGGCAGTTGTCCTTGTTTGGTTGCACCCTTGAGACCACAGCCATTTGGAAGGGTCTGCAATCCCATTTTTAGACTTGCAACGTATGGTTTCAGGTCGATCTGTGCGTCTCCCATTTTGTCATCGACAGTAAAAGTGTCTTTGTCGAAAACTGTCTGCAAATTTCATTGACAATATGCTTGAATAGTAAAATATGCAGTAAATATTCCGTTGACAAACACTATTAGCAAATCCTACAAAGTAAGATCACGTACAAGGTGGATTGGAATGTTGACATAGGTAATTGAAAGAGTGAGTTCTTCGTTCCATTCTGGATTGCAGTTTCTTTTCACAACACGCGTCTTCAGTTTCTGCATAAATTTGCATAAACATCAAAATTAGAACTGTACAGCACAAACAACTTATGATCTCAATCGAGTCTGTTTCTTTTTTTTTTAGACACATTTATTAATTCATAATATTCTCGTACAATAATAAAACCTTATCCCATAGGGTGGGGAATGGAAACAAAAGGAGTGATAGTTGGCTTTTCGAAGTGAGTGGCAAATAGCACTCAAGCATTAATAAAATAGTTCACACATGTAGGGTAGTAGTCTACTCAAAAGACTACATAAATTTGAAAAGGATTTTTGGGTGAATTCATTTACAATATGTTTATGTTAAATATGTGATAAATTATGTGCACACAAAATAGGTAATAGATTAGTCTTCGGGTTAATCTCGTTTTTTTTTTTTGCCTTGGCATATCTTGTCATAAGCTTTAGTTAGGGCTTTCATCCTTTTGTTCTTGTTTGTGGAGTTTGCGTTGCTGGTCGATGTCTGAGTTTTCTTCGTCGAAACACGCTAGAGGAGTTAAGGTGTGGTCACTTTGGTGGTTGTATCTACAAATGACAATTCGTGTTAGCGTGTTATATTCATGACGTGTTTGTGTTGTATCAACTTGTCAAGATAATAAGATTAGATACGACATAATTAATAAACATGTCAGAATTCTCTAAAGTGAACATAACCTATTTATTAGAAGTATAACACGATACAGCACACATTTATCTAAAAGGACCAGGTGACATGATATAATATGTTTAACCTATTTAACCCTTTTACTACACAATTCAATTAACTTATTTAATGATATACATAATTAATTTAAAAAAAATAATCAACCTATTATACATCTAATTTATTAAATAGGTCTTAAACATGTTTACATGTGACATGTCTATAAGATTGAGTTAAACTAGTTAATTCGTGTTGTAAATGTATTATACGTGTCTACCCATTTATAAAATATATTTTAGTATGTTATAAACATGTTGTATCAAAAATTGCCACCTTAAATGTATAATTTTTCATGGATTTGTGAAGACCGTTTCTGTTTGGTCACCATCCTAAGAGGATGGGTGGTTACTTTCAAGGGAAAAATTTATTGTGATTCTTAAAGTTTGATGTATTCTCTCTTTCGGTCTATAAATTTGAAAATTAGCAGTTCTAGTCTCTCGCTCCTAACTTAATTAGTCAAATATAACGGCAATCTAATATAGCAAATGCGTATTTTTATGACATTAAATTCTTAAAATTAATAGGTTCATGTGTCACTGGTCAAATTTTCGTTTTATTTAACTAATGAAATTAAGAGTGATTGACTAATTTTTAAATTTGTGGATCAAAATAAAGAATATATAAAATCTCGAGGACTGTCGTAGATTTTACCCTACTTTCAATTGTTCAATTATTGCAGCAGCGGGTGGCTTTTCTAAGGTGGTTATTGCGGCGGTTTGCTCATTGGTGTTGTCATCTTAGTATCTAAGCTACCTTTCGTAGGTGAGGGCGACATTTTTTCTTCTGGATGGTTGTGGTGTATCTAAACATTCCGTTGAGGCATTGCCATGGTGGTTAGTGGTGATGGTAGAATTGGCAGCGTTGTTAAGGCTTGTTTAGTTAGCTTCTGCTTGTGTTTTGAGGCGGGTAAAGTTGTGTTATTTTTTAGTCGACCAGATCGGCTTCTAAATCCATATGCCTTAAATTTTCTTGGAGTTGTCTTTGGGGTTCTTTATTTTGCCTGTGTATGTTAAATATTTGTAGAAGATTGGAAATATAATTGTAATTCTTCTTTCTCTTGGGTTACAATATTTGATATTTGGGATCCAACTCTGAAATTTCTCAACATAAAGCTTTAACTTTGGTAAAGTATGCATTAACGGTCATGTCACCTTATCCGACTGACAATAACTCATTCTTGAGTTACTGGAGCGTGGCGTCATTTATCAGAGCAAATAATCCAGCGAGAGTGAACCACACCCCCTAAAGATTTGCACATCTTTAATGTGTTTTAATAGATCATCCACCGTTGTTAGCGTTAAAACAAACACAGATTTATATTACTAACCTGACCTTCTACTTGTTGAGGTCATATTGATCTATCATCACCTCCTTGGATGATCTCTTATGAGAACATTTTTACTTTTTAATCTCTTCAAGAGGTTGATGTATTTATAATACAGTAATTTATAAATTTTTTATTTATTATATTATTTTGTTAATAGTTAATTTTTTTATTATATTTTAGTATAAGATTTACAATCATTTTATTTATTATTCAATTTATTTACAATATATAAATAATAATAAATATATTTATTTATTATTAATATTTTGTGAGTTAATATTTGAGTTAAAAATAATATTTAAAATATATCTATCATAAAAATTATTTAATTAATTTTTTAAAAATAATAATTTTAAAAATAAAATAAAATAATAGATTGGTAAATATTTAAATTAAAATAATATAGTTATCAATTAAAAAAATTACATTAACCAAATAAAAATAAAAAAATTTTACAATGTCTAGTGTAATAAATAAAAAAAATAAAGAAAAATAATTAAAAAAAGTTGAATAACAAATTTTTTTTAAAAAAAGAAAGGAAATAGAAGTACATAAAAAAACAAAATACAAGAAAAGAAAAAGAAAATAGAAAGAAAAAGAAAAGATAAAAAAATGAAATACATAAAAAATAAAAAATAAATATTTTGAACAAGTAAGATCCACTACCTGCTTTGGTGCACTTCACATACAGGAAACGTATCAAACTTTCTTGATTGGCTGCACGATTGACCGTGCAGTATGGATGTTCTAAATATTGACAGCAAATAAAACTGCATACTAATACTCTATGTACTATAAAAATAATTATTAAGTTTTTCTAAAGTACTTACTAGATTTACCATGTCCATCATGGTAAACTTGATGTTGCCCAAAAATCAATCAAATAAGCTTAATTTGTCCAAGACCAATGAACTTCGCAGTTCTAGGGTGTGCAACAACGAGAATTTTCCGTACCACGATCCTTGATCATCTATTAGCTGCATGTGAAAATCGATCTGTGACCATCGATTCTGACCTTTACACAGGCCTCCATCGATGTGCTCTGATTTTGCTTTAACAAAAAACAAAAATACTCTGATATCACCTGTTGAATATTTGTGAAGGACACACAATATAACTTTTATTGTAATAGGGACTACATAAATAATTTTACACCGCACTAAGTACTTCATGGAAGAGCACTGACACACTCACGGACCACGCGCACATACACTTTTAGTGGACACATTTGTTGGAAAGCTAACAGTATTGCTGATTTTTTAGCAAAGAATACAATTGCTAACCCAATTCCTGTGATTTGGCTTTTTCATTCAGTGCCAGGTTCCATTTACGTAACTCTGATGCTATCAATGAATGAATTTCCCTCTTTGGCAAAAAGAAAAAAGACAAAATTCATGATTGTCCTGGAATTTGATTGTACCTCTTTCATAATTTTTCAAATTTTAAATTTCGTTTATTTTTTAACCTATCACATCATATATATTAATGTGACATTATTATATAAATTTGAAGGACCATTTTACAGAATACTACTACCTCGTTATTCTCTCTCCTCAATCTTCTCTCTCTCTCTATGAGTTCGCCACTAGCAATCGACTCCTTCATTGTCTTCTACCTCGTGGTTCTCTCACTGTTGTTCCTCCGCTTGCCGGACTAAACTCCTCCACTCTCTCTCCCTTTGACGCCATCATCCACCGCGATGCCTCCCTCCTCTGTCGTCCCTCCCTCTTCGATCTCCTTCTCCTCGGCGTCGGCGCTTCCATCCTGATCTGAAGCGCCGTTGAAGGAGAAGGGTTTTAGATCTGAAGCGTCGTCGAAGTTCAATAGTAAGGAGACAACCGATGGCGGCGGCAACAGATCTCTTGCGATTTGCTTCGTATGGATCGGCAGCAAAGTTCAACTAGACTCTCATTTCTGTCAATTAGGCTTCTGGGTTGATTGATTATGAGCTTGTCAAGTTTAAAGTTTAGAGCTTTGGTTTTTTCATGTCTGCAATGACTGTTGATGTGTTTATGTTTTCTTGTGATGCCACCCTCCTCCGTTGTCTCTCCCTCTCAGTCCTCGTTGTTGACTATAGTAATGGGTTTTTGTTTGATTTTATTTTAATTAGAAAACATTGGATTTTTAGTTTATTGGGAATAATGAGCTCTCTGGGCATTTCTTAATTTGTTATGTATTTGCTTGTATTTTTGTTGTTGTTATGGTTCCATGATATGTGGAGATAACAATGTGGAGTGCATCTGCGGTGTTTCTGATGTACTTTTTGTGGGTTTCATTGGGTTTACTCATTTGGAGAAGAAAGATGTGATTTTGAATATTAATTTGATACTATCGTCTTTAGCAAGTGTTGTTTTGTGTTCCAATGTAATTCGGAGTGTTACTTTGTGAATCAATTGCTAGGAGATGGGTGGTGACGGCTTTGGAAGAAAGGAGAGGGAGAGGGTGGCGGCAGTGTGAGGGGTGGAGCGACGAGGGAGGCAACGAGGGAGGGGGGGAGGGATTGAGGGAGAGAGAGAATTGAGTTTTGAGATAGAAAGAGAAAAAAAAATGTTTGAGTGGTTTGTTGAAGTAAATTGATTTTAAAATAGAGGGTAATTTTATTTTTTTGTGTTTTTTTTTGTTAAAAATACAAACGGAATTAAAAGTGAGGACGGAAATGGATATAACCAAACCTCAAGAACTATCATGGATTTTGCCATAAAAAAATTAGTGAACACACTCGGATTCGCTCACACTAATAAAACCAATGTCTTACTTACAAAGTGTTTGAATGGAGTGTAAATAAATGGAATGAATGGTAAGTAAGAGAAAGGCACCTTTTGTTTCGGAGAAATTTTTATGTTTTAATTAGAGTGTAAATAATGATAAGTAAAGATATGACTTATTTCTCTATCCTTTTAAAAGTTTCATTTTTCTTACACTCCAATTTATGATTTAGGCAATAGAACAAAATAATTTTACATATATTTTTTTTGTTATTATCCTCGTTAAAATCTAAAAATTCTAAACTACCCTCTTATTAAAATAACTCTCTCATTAAAAGAAAAAACAAAAACCTAAATTGAATACCAAGGCTTTAAGACAAGTTAATGCACTAAATAATCAATTTAGTTTCATTGCTAAAATTTTGTAGTATATAAAATATATATAAATTTGAATTATTTTCGTACCTTTAAGACATAAGCTTTAAATATTTTGACTTTATTTTAGACTAGTATGATTTAATGATTTTATAATCTAGTACTTTTTTAACAAAATTTCAATAGAGGTATTTTTGTATTTTGACTTCTAACATTATATTGTACCTTTTATTAGTTATATTTTTTTTTACTCTTAAACAAGGGTAAAATTTATATGTACTTTTTCTTTCCTTTTCTATTATTTTCCCGTTCTTACCATTTCTTCTTCTTATATTAATTATCGTTACTTACACCTAATTCAAGTAGAGTGTTAAAGGAATTCATAACCGATTTCTTTTTTTCCAATACAAATTTGTGTAATCCAAAATTCCAAATTCAGTGTTCGTAGTAGCATTCCACTAGGCTGACCACATCCGAGATATTTCACAACCGACTTTATAAATCGGTTTCTACATTTTTTTTTTTTACTATTTCTTTGTTTAGAACAACCCAGATTTATTAAAATTAAAGAGACATTTTCAGAATTATGAAGTGAGAATCTTCTAGAGAATTGGAGAGAGAGAGAGAGAGAGAGAGAGAGGTGGTGATTCCTAACAATGTATATTTATAAAATAAATAAATACTTCCATTTTAGTATTTCTGTAAACTCTTATATTTAAGCCTTTAGACCTGCCAATACTTTAAGTCGTGCTCATTTGGTTTTTCATTTTAATGAATGTTTCTTCTTGATAAAAGAAGATAATATCGACGCATGTGGGATTTGGTTGATGACATAATGTTATTCCTACTTTTGATTTTTCTATATTATCATTTCATCACGAATTCATGTCCTGAACTTGCATGGGCTTTTTGAATCACCCACATATTCAACAAAAGTTAAATTTACCCCCCTAGACGTTAAAACGGATACTATTAAGGATATGAAAACTGTCCTCACGCAACATCTGTGATTCACAAAAACTATAGCGCACGAGAAGATGGGACATCACACACTATATGCCGTCTGAAATAGCATTGGCGAAAGAAAAACTAAGGTTAAGTTCTTTAAAATGGTACAAGCCGATGTAGCATTGATCAACTAAACAAGAAAAAAAAAACAGGTTTCTGTCATAGATCAACGTAGGACTATAGACAATGGGAGAATTACAACTTTATAACAAATTAAAATGTCAATTCTTACAAATGCCACCCTTAAAACAAAATATAAAAAATGTTGCTAAAATTGAAAACAATATATAAAATCTATAGTATTTCTGGTATGCAAATAGTATTTGAACGGTATTCACTCGATTTTCATCCATCTTAATGTAATTACATTTTGGTATTCAATTGATATTTAACTAGTACCCGATACTTGTGAAAATTTTTAGTGTTGGAACGTGAAATGCACGCACGTGCATACTATAGGGTGTGTGTGCATGCCACACATGCATACATAAATATGGAATTTTCATCCTCCAATTGTAATTTATGAAATTTGGACAATTATCAGTTTTTTTAGGTGATATATAAGATGTAGCAATTTCTGACATGATAACACGATTTGTAAGTATACAATTATGACACGACATAAATTATACAAATTTAATTTTTATAATATTTATGTCATATATGATATGCAAATTGCATGGCATAATTATGGCATGCACAACATGAATTGACATGCGCAACATAAATTATAAATTTGTAATATTTGAAACTTAAAATAGTTGTTATGTTGTCGACCCCTTTTTTTTATACAGGTCAAGGTAGACATGTAAATTTTGAACCTGAACCTGCAAATCGAACCGGAATCGGATCGGTCAAAATTGGAACCGATCGACCAAAACTGGACAGTTAAGGTTTAGGTTCCAGTTCTATCCCTTTAAAAACTGTCGAACAGATGGTTCAACCGCCATTTCCCTCTTTTTTTTCAACCTTATAAATACCCATGCCCTATTCGTGCCAATTTCACACTATTTCTTCTCTCTCAAAAATTTATTTTGCTCAAAATTGCTCTTATTAATTATTTATATATTTTATTATTACAATTACGTTTTCTATATTTCTCAAAGTTATTTCTTGCAATTACATTTTTTCAAATTCCTTCTAATTTTTTACCATAGTTTAATTTAGTTATTTTGTTATTTCATTACATTTAATAAAATTTAATGAGTTTTTTTTTTAATTTTGTTTAAAATTATGTGATGTAATTACTAGTAGAATAATTAATTTGTTTGGAAATTATTAAAAAAAATCTTTAGAATACAATGTATTATTGATACTATAATTAATTATTGAATATAACAAAACTTACA